>CAUYLG010074866.1:0-69826 GCA_963573385.1 Cacajao melanocephalus
ATATATATGCACCCAATACAGGAGCACCCAGATACATGAAGCAAGTTCTTAATCACCTACAAGGAGACTTAGACTCCCACACAATAATAGTGGGAGACTTTGGCACTCCACTGTCAATATTAGACAGATCAACGAGACAGAAAATTAACAAAGATATCCAGGACTTGAACTCAGATCTGGACCAAGCAAACCTAATAGACATTTACAGAACTCTCCACCCTAAATTCACAGAATATACATTTGTCTCAGCACCACATCACACCAACACTAAAATTGACCACATAATTGGAAGTAAATCACTTCTCAGCAAATACAAAATAATGTAAATCATAACAGTCTCTGAGACCACAGTGCAATCAAATTAGATCTCAGGATTATAAAACTCACTCAGAACCACACAACTTCATGGAAACTGAACAACTGGCTCTTGAATGTTGACTGAATAAATGACAAAATGAAGCCAGAAATAAAGATGTTCTTTGAAACCAGTGAGAACAAAGACACAAGGTACCAGAAGTTCTGGGGCACATTTAAAGCAGTATCTAGAGGAAAATTTATAGCAATAGTATGCCCACATGAGAAGCAAGGAAAGATTTAAAATCAACACCCTATCATCAAAATTGAAAGAGCTAGAGGAACAAGATAAAAAAAGCTCAAAAGCTAGCGGAATACAAGAAATAACTATGATCAGAGCAGAACTGAAGGAGATAGAGACACAAAAAACCCTTCAAGAAATCAATAAATCCAGGAGCTGGTTTTTTGAAAAGATCAACATAATAGACCACTAGCCAGATTAATAAAAAAGAAAAGAGAGATGAATTAAATAGATGCAATAAAAAATGATAAAGGGGATATCACCACATATTCCACTGAAATACAAACTACCATCAGAGATTACCACAGACAACTCTATGCACATAAATCAGAAAACCTGGAAAAAATAGATAAATTCCTGGACACTTGCACCCTCCCAAGCCTAAATCAGAAAGAAGTCAAAACCCTGAATAGACCAATAACAAAGGCTGATGTTGAGGCAGCAATTAATAGCCTACCAACCAAAAAAAGCCCAGGTCCAGTTGGGTTCACAGCTGAATTCTACCAGACATACAAAGAGGAGTTGGTACCATTCCTTCCGAAACTATTCCAAACAATCCAAAAAGAGGGAATCCTTCCCAAATCATTTTATGAGACCAACGTCATCCTGATATCAAAACCCATCAGAGACTCAACAAGAAAAAAAAACCTCAGGCCAATATCCATGATGAACACAGATGCAAAAATCTTAAATAAAATACTGGCAAAACGACTACAACAGCACATCAAAAAGCTTATTCATCACGATCAAGTAGGCTTCATCCCAGGGATGCAAGGCTGGTTCAACAACACAAGTCTATAAACATAATTCACTACATAAACAGAACCAAAGACAAAAACCACATGATTATCTCAATAGATGCAGAGAAGGCCTTCAACAAAATTCAACAGCCCTTTATGCTAAAAACTCTCAATAAACTAGGTAGCAATGGAACGTATCTCAAATAAAAGCTACTTACAACAAAACCACAGCGAATATCATACTAAATGGGCAAAAACTGAAAGGATTCCCTTTGAAATCTGGCACTAGACAAGAATGCTCTCTCTCACCACTCCTATTCAATATAGTATTGGAAGTTCTAGCCAGAGCAATCAGGCAAGAAAAAGAAATAAAGAGTATTCAATTAAGAAAGGAGTAAGTCAAATTGTCTCTATTTGCAGATGAAATGATTGTATATTTAGAAGACCCATCGTCTCAGCGCAAAATCTCCTGAAACTGATAAGCAACTTCAGCAAAGTCTCAGGATACAAAATCAATGTGCAGAAATCACAAGTATTCCTATACATCAATAACAGACTTAAAGAGAGCCAAATCAAGAATGAACTGCCATTCACAATTGCTACAAAGAGAATAAAGTATCTAGGAATACAACTAACAAAGGATGTAAAAGACCTCATCAAGGAGAACTATAAACCACTGCTCAAGGAAATAAAAGAAGACACAAACAGATGAAAAAACATTCTATGCTCATGGTTAGGAAGAATCAATATTGTGAAAATGTCCATACTGCCCAAAGTAATTTATAGATTCAGTGCTATCCCCATCAAGCTACCTATGACCCTCTTGACAGAACTGTAAAAAAACACCTTAAAATTCATATGGAACCAAAAGAGGGCCTGCATAGACAAGTCAATTCTAAGCAAAAGTAACAAAGCTGGAGGCATCATGCTACCTGACTTCAAACCATACTACAAGGCTACAGTAATCAAAGCAGCATGTTATTAGTACCAAAACAGAGCTATAAACCAATGGAACAGAACAGAGGCCTTGGAGGCAACGCCACACATCTACAACCATCTGATCTTTGACAAACCTGACAAAAACAAGCAATGGCGAAATGATTCCCGGTTTAATAAATGGTGTTGGGAAAACTGGCTAGCCATGTGCAGAAAGCAGAAACTGGACTCCTTCTTGACATCTTGGAGTAAAATTAACTCCAGATGGATTAAAGACTTAAATGTAAGACCTAACACCATAAAAACCCTAGAAGAAAACCTATGCAAAACCATTCAGGAAATAGGAATAGGTCTCTGTTTTGTTCCATTGATCTATATGTCTGTTTTGGTAGCAGTACCATGCTGTTTTAATTACTTTAGCCTTGTTGTATATAGTTTGAAGTCAGGTATTGTAATGCCTCCAGCTTTTTTTTTTTTTTTTGCTTAGGGTTGTCTTGGCTATGTGGGCTCTCTTTTGGTTCCATATGAGGTTAAGGTGTTTTTTTCCAATTCTGTGAAGCTTGGTAGTTTGATGGGGATAGCACTGAATCTATAAATGACTTTGGGCAGTATGGCCATTTTCACGGTACTGATTCTTCCTAACCATGAGCATGGAATGTTTTTCCATCTGTTTGTGTCCTCTCTTAATTCCTTGAGCAGTGGTTTGTAGTTCTCCTTGAAGAGGTCCTACATGTCCTTTGTTAGTTGTATTTCTAGGTATTTTATTCTCTTTGTAGCAATTTTAAAGGAAGCAAAATGAAATTTTAAAATAAGTATCTTACTCATGAACACACACTAAATAAATGAGTTGAGGGAGAAATCATTTTGCCAATAAATCTCACACTTCTTGACTTCATTATTGTGTGTATCTTACAGGTTGGGGAACTATTTTAAACATTCTTATACACCAACAACAGAAAAACAGAGAGCTCATGATTGGGCTCTCTGCTTTTCTGTTATTGGTGTATAAGAATGCTTGTGACTTTTGCACATTGATTTTGTATCCTGAGACTTTGCTAAAGTTGTTTATCAGCTTAAGGAAATTTTTGGCTGAGACAATGGGGTCTTCTAAATATACAATCATGTCATCTGCAAGTAGAGGCAATTTGACTTCCTCTTTTCCTAACTGAATACTCTTTGTTTCTTTTTCTTGCCTGATTGCCTTCATGAAGACATCATCTACTCTGTAGCACTTTTCACTTTACTTAGGTCCCTATGACTTAAATTTGAAACAAGTTAGAGAATTTGTCAACTTAGCCCAATATTCACAAATTACAGTAGTTACTAATAAATGTTTGAAACAGTTCCCCAACCTGTAAGATGCACACAATAATGAAGTCAAGAAGTGTGAAACTTATTGGCAAAATGATTCCTCCCTCAACTCACTTATTTGGTGTGTGTTCATGAATAAGATACATATTTTAAAATTTCATTTTGCTAACTTTAAAATAGAGATTTTTAATTACAAGAGATGTATGATGGTTGAATTATTTATAATTTGGAAACTGCCTAGTACTTAACAAATACTATCTATTTTTTTTCTTTTTACATTCGTGTAGTGCTTCCCCAAATTTCCTGATTATCAAAAGTACTGATACTCATTAAAACTGAGATTTCTCAGTCCTACCTCTGAGTTACTAAGTCTGTAAGACCCAGCATACACTACCTAGGCAATACCATTCAGGACATAGGCATAGGCAAGGATTTCATGACTAAAATACCAAAAGCAATGGCAACAAAAGCCAAAATAGACAAATGGGATCTAATTAAACTTAAGAGCTTCTGTACAGCAAAAGAAACTATCATTAGAGTGAACTGGCAACGAACAGAATGGAAAAAACATTTTTGCAATCTACCTATCTGGCAAGGGGCTAATGTCCAGAATATACAAATAACTTAAATAAATTTACACGGAAACAAACAAACAAACCCACCAAAAAGTGGATGAAGGATATGAATGGACACTTTTCAATGAAGAGATTTATGCAGCCAACAAACATATGAAAAAAAGCTCATCATCACTGCTTATTAGAGAAATGCACATCAAAACCACACTGAGATATCATTTCATGCCAGTTAGAATGGCAATCATTAAAAAATCTGGAGATAACAGATGCTGGAGAGAATGTGGAGAAATTGGAATGTTTTTACGCTGTTGGTGAGAGTGTAAATTAGTTCAGCCATTGTGGAAGACAGTGCGGCAATTTCTCAAGGATCTAGAAATAGAAATACCATTTGACCCAGCAATCCCTTTACTGGGTAGATATCCAAAGGATTATCAATCATTCTATTATAAAGACATATGCACACATATGTTTATTGCAGCACTGTTTACAATATCAAATACTTGGAATCAACCCAAATGCCCATCAATGATAGACTGGATAAAGAAAATGTGGTATATATACACCATGGAATACTATGCAGCCACGAAAAAGGATGAGTTCATGTCCTTTGCAGGGACTTGGATGAATCTGGAAACCATCATTCTCAGCAAACTGACACAAGAATAGAAAACCAAACACTGTATGTTTTCAGTCATAGGCAGGTTTTGAGCAATGAGAACGCATGGGCACAGGGAGGGGAACATCACACACTGGGGTCTGTTGGGGGGCTCTAGGCAAGGGACAGTAGTGGCAGGGGAGGTTGAGGAGGGATAACACTGGGAGAAATGCCTGATGTAGGTGATGGGGGGGATGGAGATTGCAAACCACCATGGCATGTGTGTACCTATACAGCAATCCTGCAAGATCTGCACATGTACCCCAGAACTTAAAGTACAATAAAAAAATAATAATATATTAACAGCGGCAAAACTCTTCCATGCTATATTTGTTGAAATATTTAGAACTCATTCAGTTTTTCTATGTTGATTATCATAAGAGAGTTTCAGTAGTTTCTTTCCTTAAATGGCTTTTTTTTTAAAGAAGCCTTATGTAAAAGTTTAGAGCCATCTGGATATTTTCCAGAATAAATCATGAGAAGCAATGAAGTGTCCTGTGGAAAGTATTACTCATTCACCTTTTCTTAGTCCATACTACGAATCAGTGAATGATAGATATTCAAGTAACATATCATGTACTTTTGTAATAAAGAAACTTGTTTTAGAAACAGTTAACTAACTGTACTGATATTACAGCTGAGGGAAGTAGTGCCCAAAAGATGCCCATGAAATAAAATATGATAAAATCCAAGCTCTAATTCTTGCAAGGTATGTAATTGTGGACCATTTATGTTTAACCCCATGGAATGTAAAATTTAGTGTATTAGAAATGAAAACCACATTAACTATATTAAAAGTCCATTTTGAGGATTACATCAGTTCCTATTTTTATATACCTGTTACACATATGTAAAGTCCCCTGTTCCTAGATTTCAAATTAATCAAATCCTGGAGAGTATCTTTGGAATGGAATTCTACTGCAATTTAATGAGGCACAACTTAAAGTTCATAGCTTTTAACTTTCTGTACAGTGCTCTTTTATACAGAGGGTATCTCTTTCAGAAGGTATCTCTTTCAGAATATTTAAGGACATTTTCCAAACTACTTAAAGACATTTCAACTTCTGGTCTAGTACATATAAGCTACTGAATTACTTTTCCCACAAATTTGTCATTCCACAATCTATAAAAAATAACTCAAAATAGAAGATAAAAGTAGAAAAATAGAATTCAAAACTAAATTATATATGAAATAAAAGAATAGGTTAAATGAACAAGCCTGAAAATTCTGCTATTGTTAAAAAATTGCTATGGATCAGGAAAGTACCAGAATGTAACTATATTAAAAAATGATAAGTAGATTCAAAGCTTAAAGAGATGTTTCAAGCAACTGAAATAGCAAAGGCCATTATTACATACGTTTATTTTTAAAAGAAAAACTGAACCAATATTAAAAATTTAAATTTATAAATATGAAAAATTTAAATAATACATAAAATATGAATAATATATTAAATTTAAAGGATATAGTGAAAAGTACATCAAATTTACATAAAGCTTATACCTATTAACTATTAAATACCATGACATTTAATATATATTTTAATTTTATTATATATATATATTTAGAGCTTTTTCTGAACATAATAAAATATAAAATGAAGAATTAAAATTAAAATGTATATTGTATACAATTAAACACTTTTGAACATAATATATTGTAACCAAAACTCTATTATAATATGTAGCTCAATAAAGCTTAATATAAATTAAGAAAATCATTCTTAATAGCTATATAATGAAATTAAATAGAGGCATCGTACTTTAATTTTTAAAACAATTTTCTAGTTTTGTATATTTAGGTTGATTTTTGTTTTCCATATTAGAAACAATAAAGGAATGATGATACTTAAAATACACACCTTGCACACTTGTCCTTTAATTTCCTTAGAATAAATTATAAAACTCATAATTCTCAGACCAAAAATTATCCAGGCTCAAATTTAAATAAAACCTGCAGACATAATTAATAAATTTAATTAGAAAGGTAATCATGATTAAAAAAACAGCATATGTTATATAACAAGGTATATATAAAATTATATGTGTTTGTGTGAACATTTTTATTTTAAAGAGAAATGAATGAAAATAGATTGCCCAGGTCTGTTTTGTTTATTATGGGTGCTGGGATTTCAGGGAATCTCTCCTTGCTGTTTATATGTACGAAATTAAACAATTATTTTACATTTATAAATTACAAACAGAAACAACATTTGTAATTTGAAGAATTAGGAAAAGTGAAAAGAAACACAAAACCACGAAATGAATGAAAAAAATCAGCTCTCTTCTAATGATATAAGAGATGCCAAATTGTGCCAATGTATTAGTGCTTTGCATATCTTCAACAGTTTCATATACATTTGTTACATTAAAAACACATATCTACAAGTTATTTTCCATTATTAAGTTACACTTGTGGCAAAACAGTTTGAAAAAAATTTTTGCTAGCCTGAGTGTTGTTAGACTTTTAGACTCTGCTATTCGGATTGATGAAATTTTTTTTCCTCAGAATAGCCCAAATGTATCCTTGGAGAGTGAAATAATAAACTGGGATATTTACCAGAATGTCTGAGTATCCCGTATCAAAAAATTCCACAACATAGATTTGCACAAATGTCCCAGTAATGATGAATCTTAGCACTATACTGTGAACATAACAGGAAATAAACCATTGCATTAAGGATTATTCACTTTTTACGAAGTTAGAAACTGCAATATGACATATATTCTTAAGGAATGCACTGTAAAATAAATAAAGGTGAAAGTGAATGCAAAATTCCTGATGATGGGCTCTTGGAATAGAGGAAAGGCAGGAGCTTGTGATGCAGTGGCACTGGGCACCAAATGGTCAGATGTTAGACATGGTTATTTTCAGACTGTAACTTTGGTTTTGAATGATGAATTTTCATTGCAAAATGTATTAATTAAATAATTAACAACAGTGTCATTAATAGCATGCAATAAGAATTGTGGTTAATAGGAGACAGAAATAATCATATTTTACAATTTTAATTTCTATTTTAATGATTACTATTGTTTGAATTCTTTTCAAATATTATATAGGTTCTTTCTTTTTTGTTTCTCAGTTGCCTTTTCTGTCCATTGTTCTATAGTGGCACTTATCCTTTTATTATTTTTAATAATATCAAATTCTATTTTTTTTCTTAAAGGGGGATTTCCTAAGCATATTCAATTAAAGTCTCTCTCTTTTGTCACTCTTTCAAATTTTGTGATAAGCGAGATGAACTGCGTTTTAATTTTAAAATAATTTATATGGAAATTCTTCTCTCTCTACAAAAGTTGTGTCTTTTACACATCTTTAGAAATTAGGCCGTTTTAAAGTTACTTTAAACGAATACTTTTCTTAGTTTTATCAATAAATATTTAGACCACTGCTACAATTTATCTTTGGCTCTTAATTTATAAATATATGTTAGGCATCCTTGCCTTATTTAAATAATTATCACTCAATCTTTAAGAGTTTTGGAAATGTATTTAGCTAGCCATAAGATATCAATGGCATTTAGACTCATTTAGCTGCATTAGCAAATATCAGAAAGGAAAGTTGTATTTGGACTGCCTAAAACTATTTATGTCACGTTGTTCTTAATTTGTAACATACACAATAATATATGTTCTCACAGATAGAAATCTACAAAGAAAATAAGATAGGACATTTACAAAAATTAGAATATTTATCAAAAATGAACTTCATTTCCTTATATGTTCACTGAGATTAAATGTTAATGAAATTCTTCCTTTCAAATTATATCCACAAGGAAAATATGAGATAACACCATGTTATCAAGAATAAAAAATGATTGAATTGCTGGTTTTACGCTTAATAATCTGGAACAGAGATGTAGTTCAATGGGGAAAAAAGAGTATTTAAGATGTTACTGTTGCTTAGATGAAATGATATTTCATTCAAAGAAATAATCAACCTTGTGCACATTTGAAAGAAAAGAAGATTTCTTTTCATCCCAAATGCCAACTGAACTGTAAATGGTGACATTTTGAATAAAGGAAAGAAAAAGTGAAAATTGGTAAATAAAATAATACTTATCAAATTGTACCCTTCCTTCCACTAATTGGAACAAGCGCTGAGGATACTGACTTTTATTATATTTTAAGTGTTCCAATTTAGCTTCATTCAAATTGTTTAAACGGTTTTTAGCAGAATTAAACATATTGTTGTACAAGAGTTCTCATTATAAAATCTCAGTAAAATAGAAACATGGAGACCTCTCCTACCACCAGCCTCTTTCTGCCCAAATCCAAAAGTACTGCAAATTTCTGACTGCAATAATGGCAACATTCTAGTCTAGACCAATTGTTGTTTCCCTAAAAGAGAGAAACTTAAATAGTGATATTGAATATTTTGTAATCTGTTCTTCCTTTCTTTTAGATCACACCAGTAAAGAGTAAAATTTGAATCATCAAAGAAATGGCATAGAAGATAATGGAGAATTATAATAGTAGTAGCGCAGTTTATCCTACATTTAATGTCTGAGAGTTCTACCAGTTTTATTTACGGTCACTATAAGACTGTTGGTTTATTATAGTCAAAACAAATTTTGGTTTGTGTCATGATTTATTATTTTATTTTGAGAATATACCAATGCCAATTAATTCTCTATTTTCTTAAAATGTGTGTATCAAAACATAGTTATTAATGTTTGAATCCAAAGTAACTGAAATAGGACACTGTTCCAGGAATAATAAATTACAATGACTGATAGATATATAGAAAGACATACAGAATGAGAGAGAGGAGAAAAGATTGAGATATATACACACAGACATAGATAATCTTTATGCTAAAATACTAAAATAAAATGAGTATTCATTTGTATTAGCAATTACTGTTTTGTTTCTTACATGTCATTCTAATATATCCCAATTCCCTTTAATAGATGAAACTTCCAAAGTTTATATGATTATTCAGCCATATGTAATTGTTAATAACCCATTTCATCGGCAACGTCATTGTTATATCATTATGAATATTCCTCTAACTTAATATAAGCTTATATAATTTGTAATTAATTTTTATCTACTTGTTATTAGGGTGCAATCAAGGAAACAGAAATGCTTCTAACTACAGGCTTACTTTGTTTTACTGTGCTTCGCCTTCTTGCATTTTGCAGACATTGCAGTTTTTACAAATTGAAGGTTTGTGGCAATCCTGCATTGAGCGAGTGTATCAACACCATTTTCTCAACAGAATGTAGTCACTTTGTGTCTCTGTGTCACATTTTACCTCTGTATTTTTGGTAATTCTTGCAATACTTTTTCATTATTACCGTATTTATTAGGATGATCTATAATCAGTGATTTTTAATGTTACTATTGTAATTGTTTTGAGGTGCCACATACTGCACCTATATAAGATGGCAAACTTAAAGGATAAACACACATATTTTGTGTATTCCGACTGCTCCACTGACCAGCCATTCTCCCATCTCTCTCTCATTCTTCAGGCATCCTTATTCCCTAAGATGTGAAAACATTGAAATTAAGCCAATAATAACCCTACAACAGTCTCTAAGTGTTAAAGAGAAGGAAAGAGTCCCATGTCTGTCACTTTAAATGAAAAGCTAGAAATGATTAAGCTCAGTGGGGAAGGCATGTTGAAAGTTGAGACAGACCGAAAGCAGGTCTCTTGTGCCAAGTAGTTTGCCAAATAGTGACCATAAAGAAAAATTATTTAAGGAAATTTAAGGTGCTACTCCAGTGAATACATAAATGATAAGAAAGCAATACAGCCTATTGCTGATATGAAAAGTTTGAGTGGTAGGGATACAAGTTCAAACTAGTCACAACATTATCTTAAACCAA
Organism: Cacajao melanocephalus; assembly: GCA_963573385.1. NCBI lineage: Eukaryota > Metazoa > Chordata > Mammalia > Primates > Pitheciidae > Cacajao > Cacajao melanocephalus. The sequence continues at coordinate 10,654 of CAUYLG010074866.1, forward strand.
AGCTTAATCCAGCTCAAGGCCCTAACTCTCTTCAATCTGTGAAGAGTAAGAGAAGTGAGGAAAGTGCAGAAGAAATGTTAAAGCTAGCAGAAGTTGGTTTATGAGGCTTAAGAAAAGAAGCTGTCTCCAAAACATAAAAAAGTACAAAATGAAGCAACAAATGCTGATGTAGAAACTGCAGATCTAGATGATCTAGTTAAGATAATGGATGAAGGTGGCTACACTAAACAGCAAATTTTCCATGTAGACAAAACAGCTTTCTATTAGAAGATGAAGTCATCAAGGACATTCAGAGCTGGAAAGAAGATGCCAATTCTTGGCTTCAATGCTTCAAAGAACAGGCTGACTCTCTTGTAAGCAACTATGCAGCTAATGACTTGCGGTTGAAGCCAGTGCTCATTCACCGTTTGAAAAATCCTAGGGCCCTTAAGAATTATACTACATCTTCTCTGCCTGTACTTTATGGAGTACAGAACAACAAAGCCTGGATAAAAGCACATCTGTTTATGTCATGGTTTACTAAATATTATAACCCCACTCTTGAGACTTACTGCTGAAAAACAACAACAAAAGAGATTTCTTTCAAAATATTCCTCCTCATTGGCAAGGCACCTAGTCACTCAAGAGTTCTGATGAAGATGTGCAGGAAATTATTGTTAGTTATTGTTAGTTTCCTGCCTGTTACAAAAACATCCGTTCTGCAGCCCATGAATAAAGTAGCAATCTTGATTTTCAAGTTTTATTATTTAAGAAATGGATTTCATAAGGCTATGGCTGCCATAAATAAGGATTCCACTGATGGAACTGAGAAGAGTAAATTGAAAACATTCTGGAAGGGACTCACCATTCTAGATGTCAATGTCACTAGAACATTTGTGATGGAGGTCAAAATACCAACATGAACAGGAGTTTGGAAGAAGTTGATTCCAGCGCTCATGGATGAATTTGAGAAATTTCAGGCTTCAAGGAAAATAAATAACTGCAGATGAGGTGAAAAGGCAACATAGCTAGAAGAACTGGAGACTGAAAATGTGACTAACTTGCTACAATCTCATGATAAAACTGTAATGAATGAAGAGTTGTTTCCTATCAGTGAGCAAAGAAAGTGCTGTTTTGAAATGTTATCTACTCCTGGTGAACACACTGTGAATCTTGTTGAAATTTCAACAAATAATTTAGAATTTTATGTAAACCTATTTGATAAAAGAGCAGCAGGGATTAAGAGAACTGACTGCAATTTTAAAAGAAGTTCTTCTGTGGTTAAAATGCTATCATGTAAGGCTCAATGGATGTGGCAAGCTTCATTGTTGTCTTATCTTAAGGAATTGCCACAGCCACCCTAAATTTCAGCAACCAACACTCTGACCACTTAGCAGTCATGAACATTGTATTAGTTTGTTATCACACTGCTAATACACACCCAAGACTGAATAATATATAAAGGAAAGTGGTCTAATTGACTCACAATTCCACATGGCTTGGGAAGCCTCACAATCATGATGGAAGGCAAAAGAAGAAAAAAAAAATCACATTCTTACATGGTGGCAGACAAGATAGAGCTTGTTCAGAGGAACTCCCATTAGAGCTCATGAGACTTATTCACTACAAACAGTTTGTCTCCTGAATGGACTAAAAGTAGGTGCTTATATAACAGGGAAGAAATGTAACTATGTGTGGGAAAACAAGAATTAGGGAGTGATAAAGAACAAGAGTTGGTAAACAGGAATCATTATGGATGAGAGGTCTGGCATCTCAATGTCTGGATGAGGTTATCTGGTACGTTTAAGTCCCTGAGGGTCAAGGAAGTAACTCAGGTAAAACAAATGTAAATTACAAGCTTTAAGACAAGGAGGATCAATAGTTAATGCTTATCCAAAAAAAAAGTAAACATCAGTTCTATGGGCCAGTTTGGGCAGTTTCAGTGCTTTCTTGTATTTGTAGTGATGAACACCTCCAGGCTCTTTTTAAAAAATATTTCATACCGTAATAGCCTTCATTTGAGTGTCAAGGGAGTCTGTGTGGAGATTTTAACAGGTGTAAAACATATGTATTGAAATTCTGTATTCAGGACATACCGATTTAAATTCTGCATTCAGGAACAGGGGAAATTAATTATATCATAAATTTATAGGTTTTCTCTATCATCTAATTCATTAACCCTCATTCTGACTGGTAGACCGCAATGGTTTTTCATTTACCCAGGTATGGCAATAACTTCTAGTATGTTTCTAATAATTTCCTCAGTGTCTTAGTATTTCTCTTTTCCTAGTAGACAGTCACCTTGGTCAGTAACTGCATGTCCCTTTGTGAAGGGGTGGAGGAAATTTTATAAAATAAATTGATGGCAGGTTGGTTCTTTTTTCGAAGAAATGCAGTATCTCCATCAATTGGGGGCCTGGAGATGTTCAAACTGAATTTGTTAGGTCTAGAAGTTGAGAATGGAGCTATGACTTAATTTTTCCTGGTAGAGATAATCCCCATCTGTTGATACTATGGAAGGTGTGATTAAGAGGTAGCTAAGAAGCAAATGAACGTAATAAATCTACATCAACATGCCAACTGCCAAAGCCTTCATACTCTCTTCTCTGCAAGGGCTTCTTAAAATGTAGTTCATGTGGCTAGAATGCAGGACATTCTATGAATATGAGTAGTAAACAATTAGTTTCAACAAACTAAAAAATTAGTATATCCCTCAAGAATTTAAGCAACAAGCCAGTAGCATTAGTAGCATCTGTGATTTTTGTCACCAATAGAAAAATGATATTATCCTTGTATTTCAAAATACTATTTATTTATATATAGATAGAAGATAGATAGATATTGCTACTTTGAAGACACAGTAGTTGTAAATCTATTACGCTTTGGCACCAAATATATTATTAAACACCACGCATATTTAACAATATCACATTTTTAAAAGTACACATATAATCAATATAATTAGCATTTTTTTGTAACCTTTAGTCTTTTAACTTATGAGTGTAAAAAGTTATTTGCTACCAAGGTCCATAGCTTAACCAGATGAGAGATTCATGGCCCCTAGGCACACACATGCACAAACACACCCAAAGGTTTAGAATCCTTACTTTTATGTATACTAGGGCATTTTTAGCATTTCAGGATTAGTGATCATGGATAACCATTAAATAAGATCTTCAATTAGCCAAGACAGCTGTTAGAGCCGTCCAAGTGCTAAAGCTAGCACATTAACATTTGCCTCTAAAGTAAGTACAGCCATATCAATAATTTAAGACATATATGTTCTCCTTGATCTAACACCATTACAATCTATTAATTTACAAACATACTTTCAAGTCCTTGCCAATTCAAATTGGGAAGATTTTGCAGTGCCTATGGTATAAAGGATATCTTCTTGGGAGGAAAACTTTGTAATTCTCCCTTTTAAGCATGATGTGGTTTAACTTTTATTATAGGTTCAAAAGCACTGACTAATGGAGTTCTTAAACATAATAAGCTTTGCCTTATTAGAAAACAGCCAATTCAGAAACATAAATAATTTCTATGATAGGGAAAGCTAGTTTCCTCCAAGAGAAGACTTTCAAGAAAGAGTCAAGCACAAAGTGAGCATGCAATAAGACCTCTGTCATTAACATTGTCACGATTGTCATCATCATCATCATCTTAATTTCAAGAAGTAATTTTTATTTTAATATTCCAAAATTGGGGAGGGGAAGGAAACAGCAAAACATGAAGAAAAATGCAGTTAATTTCTATCTGAATACCTGACTAGCAATATTTTCTTGCTACTCTGTAACATCTCTATGTTTTGGCGTTACCTGTCTCTGCCAGCAAACCACGATTCTCCAGAAAATTTGAATTGCACTTTTGTGCCAGAATTCTCATCCCTCTTTGGTGCTGCCACTGTATTCTGTGTAATGATTCATTGCCCTCTATTTATTGGATTTGTCTACTTATCTGTATTAAGGTGATTATGCTCACTGTTATTACTCTTGTTTTTTAAAACTATGGCTCCAGCCTCTCTGGGTTGATTCACTCAAAAAAAAAAAAAAAAGTATGGGGGTAGAATTCTCATTATGTTGTGAAAAAAGCATTGTGCCACAGTATAAATAGAGAAGAAAATATTAGAAGCATATTTTCCTTTTCAGTGGTGCTTTGAAGGAAACATATACGGCCCATTTTCCAAGCCATATTTTAGGCATCCTGACTTAAGCTCTATTCATATTGAGCTCTACCAGAACTTTACTAAGATAGGGGGAAAAAAGCATCAGTACTTTCCCAGCCTTCAAGAACGTTGACATTTATAACTTGGCTATTGATTTCTATGTGTATCCATCTACCAGTTATAGTCCAGAAGAGAGAAAGGATGATTTAGGCAGATCATAAATCTCTAAAAACATCTGGACCTCACTCTTGATGATGTACATATAACAGCTAAGATGAACTACTTACCTGTGCTTCTGAAGGCCTCAAATTCATCAGGTTTAACTTGCTAGAGGATTAAGAATAACTGAAGATAACTAAGGAAAATATAATTATGTGCAGTATATTTAAAGTTAGAATAATTAAACTACTCTAAATAACATTATTTTTAAATTACCCATATAAATATTCAAAAAACAAAAAATAACAATATGAGGTTCCCCAGGATTTTGATACCTGACAGAGATAAATAACAAGGAAAATGCTGTCTGCACAAGCTACAAAGTCAATACCTTTTGAGAAACTTGTGTTTTCTATAGACAAAAAAAGAAGCATTGAGTTTAAAGAAAAGTCATGCTTCCTCCAATAATCCATTATTTTCAGTGCTTTTCCTGAAATGATGCTTACTACTCCTGCAGATTAAACTAGACAAAATATAATTTCAAAGCACAGTAGAGACAAAAGGCAAAACAGAAATCAAATATTCAGAAGGCTGATGGAATAAGATGAAACTGTGAGTGCAACCACTTTTATCAATAAAGGGAAAATGCATTCACGTGCTGTTTCAGTTTGTTCTTGCACTGCTATAAAGAACTACCTGAGACTGGGTAATTTATGAATCAAAGAGGTTTAATCGACTCACAGTACTGCATGCTATATAGGAAACATGGTTTGGGAGGCCTCAGGAAACTTACAATCATGGTGGAAGGGCCAAGGAAACGCATGCATGTCTTCACATGGCACCAGGAAAGAAAGAAAGAGAAAAGGTGCGGGGAGGCAGGCTCGGGGAGGAGGTGCTACATATTTCCAAATAACCAGATCTCCTGAGAACTCTATCAGGAAACAGCATGCAGGGGATAGTGCTAAACCATTAGAAACCACCCCCATGATCCAATCACCTCCTACCAGGCTCCAACTGCAACACTGGAGATTACAATTCAGCATGAGATTTGGATGGAGACACAGAGCCAAACTATATCAGGTGCATAATGTATATGCTATTTTTATGGCTAATTTTATTTGTTTCTGCAATGTAATGTTTACTAGCAATTAGTCAATATTTGAATGTTACTCTATAATGTCCAGTATTTTTTGTACTTTTTTTACTTTGATAACAGCAAAGCAACAAAGAATTGCAATAAAAGTCACATAACTTTTATTGGTATCTGTTATCTTTGCCCTCCAATATATGCATACTTATCAAGATGTCTTAAAGTGTTGAATTTGAAAAAGATACTATGGTGTATAAATAAATAGCAATATGTCTTACATACCAAATGTCATTTTCTCTATCCTGTGTTTTAATCTAGTATGTCAAACGGACATCTCTCTCTCTCTGGTATATCAAGGGGAAATATGCTACTGAATGTGTTGATTACATTTAACAATGGCGATATATATGAGGACAGTTTGCCAGTTTGGCCTCTCACTTCCAGGTTAAAGCATGTATAGATTAGTTTCACTATTTGATTGATGAATGATGTTATTATCAAGTGTGGCAATTCATTTTGTTTGTTAAACCTGTCAAAACAATGAATTGACCACCCAGAATATATTTTTTCTCATTAACCGTGGCTACCTGTTCTATTTTAAGTACATGTGATACTACAAATTCTCAAGGACCATTTAGCTAAATTTAGTCAAGGACAGCAACAGCTTAATGTGGTGAGATAATCCTTTCTTGCAATGTTTATAGCACAAATGGATTATTTATTTAAGTAAAACCATTTTTGCATCAAATATAATGTAAGTTTTGGTTGTCATGTCAGAAGAGTACCATGATGCTAATTTCTAATACTTAGGGGAGTAAAAGCTTCCTCAAAAAGACTTAATGGGATAATTTCAAATAAACTACCATAGAGTCTTACAATGGAAAATTAATGTAATTTTTTAATGTTTAATTTCAATATTGCATTATTTTACCTGCCATGCTATTGTCCTATGCTTTCTTTCTGTTATTTTCTTGTTTATTGTATACATTTTTCTTGCCATAAGACCTATCAGAACTAATTATTTATTTAATACTTTTGATTTATTAATAGCTACTTATTTTCATGTTTATTTGCACAATTTTAACTCTCTTAAAAATTATACAAACATACCCCATACACACACACACTCCTTTTAATATAATGTATCTATTAAGAGAATTAGGCAACTATAAAACATACCTCCACTTGCAGAATTTTAAATTCATTTAGCAATGAAATTTCTGATGTATTAGGAAATTTTCTGAAATTATAACTGTTCTTACCCAAATTTTTACCACTTCTCCCCACCTAATTATTCAGCTTCTTCTCTATGAGAGTTAATAGGAGTGACATCTGTGCTGTGGACTTATCTGTTAAGACCATAAGACAAAGGGTCTAGAGGACGCTCTAGAGATGCAGTCTGTAATTTAAATAAACTGCTGCCCAGCTCGCAGTTGGACTTTGACCTTACTTTAGGGAATGTTTGACTAAGTATAATGTTGGTGAGTTTTTTTTTATTCAATTATCTCCTTTTCAGAATATCAGAATGTGTATCTTATTAAAACAACAAAGAATGAGTATTTAATAACAAGAATTTTATATAAATATACATTATTTGATTATGGTTTAGAAATTACAGATTCAGTGTTATACATAGAACAGTCTCAATTAAACTTTGACTTTTAATAAAAGCACTATTAACTACCTAGAGTTTATTCTCAAGTTTATGTAGAGCAAATTCATAATTAAATCCTTTCTAGGCTTTTCAGTCTTATTTAGTTTTAACTGCAATACCATGATTTTCTGCCAAATAAACTACTCAAAAATGTCTCCTGGTACAACTTTTTGTCTATATAATTCAATTTTAAAATACAGAAATTTATAATGAGTACATCACTTAATAGGAAATATAAAAAATTCCTTTAAACCAACAATTATTTTTTAATTTATATTTAATTTCTGTTAATTTATTTTAAATTCAGGGTAAAAGTACAGGTTTGTTACACAGGTAAACTTTTGTCATGGAATATTATACAGATTATTTCATCACTCAGGTATTAAGCCTAGCACCCATAAATTATTTTTCCTAATCCTCTCTCTCCTCCCATCCACCACTCTCGGATAGGCCCCAGTATGTATGTGTTTATATTTTTTACACATAAAATATATACACATATAAAAATGTGTATAAAATATATACACATATATTTTTATTACATGATTTTTCATATTTCTTCTGTTAAATTGAAAGGGAGATGTCTGAATCTTGAAGCAGTATTCATCAATGGAAACAAGTAGAGTGATTTTTTTCACCAATACTACTTTCTAAATAAAAATGTAAGATATTAAGTCAAAAAAAAAAAAAAACAGCATCTACTACCTTCAAATAGTAACACACCAAATTTCACACTGTCCTTGAAAAAACTCATGAAGTTTCCATTCCGCAGTAACCATTACTTTCTTAGCCCCTCTGGAAATAATTTAAAATAAACATTAAAGTTTTAAATATCATAATAATATATATCTTTCTATGATTCTTTTATTTATATATACTTAAATGTATATATATTCACACACACACACATATATATACACACATACACACACATATCTATGTATGTCTGTGTATCCTTGGGGTAGTGAAATATTTCTTGAGTAAGTTAAAGACAGAAATGAAATAAAGAAAGAGAAATGAAAAGAAAAAAGGAAGATTTTTAAGAATTTTTTTAACGATAAACTTTTTCATTCAAAGTCATCTTGGAAGCTCACATCATAAAATATTAATTTAATAAAAAGCCATAGTAAGCCAGAAAAAATGATATGAAGTATTTATTATGTGTTTTTATAATAATTTGTAAGTAAAGTACTTTAAAATTGTTTCCCCTAGTCTGGAATTTTGTATTAATTTTCAATTTATAGTTCTTTCACTAGAAAAATATGTTGAACATGTTCAGCTGTGACTTGTTTCTTACAGTACTATCCCTAAAGCATTTTAATTAAAATAAACTTTAATGTAGAATTTTGGTTGATAAAAGTCAAAATGAAAATTTTATGCCACTATCAGAGAAATATGTTGGCCAAAGTAAAAACATGTAATTAACATTCATATAGCAAACAAATGACAAATTTATTCTAAACTTGACTTTTCAAAAATTTTGTATTTTATTTATAATAGTATTTACATTTACATTTTTATCATCAAAATTATGCAACCAATATATTTTAAAAAGTGTATTGCGTGTTTTAAGCAAGAAACTTGGAATACAAGTGCTTTAGCACTGCAGGCAAGAAATAACCATATTGGCCAGTTTTAACCATTTTATAGCTGTAGTTACTTCAGAGGTATCTTGGACAATTTCTGTAAAACAGAATATGTTAATATTTGAGATACTGACTGATTATGAGGTAAAACTATAAAATTTTGAAAAATGACTAGGGAATGAATGTTTTATTTCTAACAACATCAGACTCTATCCTTTTCTTATAGACTTTATATTCTCCATATAGATTGTTCTGGCTTACGCCTTGGCGACTTTACTTATCCTCTGCAATCTGCCTAGAATTCTTATGCACCAAAATACTGTTAACTTTCCAAGTCAACTCAAACATCGCCAGATCTCTGAAACCTTCAATCACTTCCTTTTAGCATTCCTAAGAAATAGTGAATCTGTCTTGAGCATCATGGCAGAGCATACATATTCCTAAATTGTTATTATGAAAACCATGTAATTATTATCACTTATAATAATCTGTTTGAAAACTTAGATTGTGAGCATTTTGAAAAATGAAAGACTTGTGTATATCTCTTTTTTATTCAAAGGCCTAAGTCAGTGCTTGGCAAAGTGTAGAAACTCAGTAAATATTTGTCAACATACAAGAGAACAAAATAAAATACAAAGTAGAAAAAGTCAAATATGAAGGAGAAAGAAGAGGGAAAAAAAGAAGTGAGGAAAAAAAGAGAACATTAATGTGATGGCTGTGAAAATAATGATATTTTAAGAAGATATAAAAAAGGCTACATAATAGAAATCTGAAGTTGATCATATGTTTTCATACATTTGAGGGAGAAATCATTGAGGGATCTCAAATTATAAAATGTTATTGAGAATGACCCTTTGAACTTCCTATTTTAGTAGTTTCAAATTATATTGAGCATTGCTGGAAGAAACAGGTATACTGGATCCATGGTCTCTATATACATCATGAACAAGAGTAACTGACTTAATCTTCTTTAACTTTGGAGCTTTTAGATAAAATTTTATTTGAAAAACAAACTATGATTCTATTTTAGGAATATAAAATTACTAGTGAAAAATTTCAATTTTACTAATATGGCAAGAGAGATCCAGAAACATTAATTGGCTTGTCCAAAATTGTAAATGTAAAATGCAAACCTACAAAACTTCTACAATATAACATAGGAAAAAATTTACGTGACTTTCAGTTATGAACCCAAAAGCACAGTTTGTGAAAGAAATAATAGATATGTTGAACTTCATTAAAAATCAAATATTCTTATCTCAAATGACACTGTTAAGAAGATGAAAAGCAAGCCACAGAATAGGAGAAAATATTTGTTAAATATGTTGGAAACAAATGCTTGAAGCAGCAAAGAAGAATTAGCACTCAGGCAAAAAGTTTTCTCAGGAGGGCAATTTACTTCTACAGAAGGGTGCTGCATGCATCAGTCATGATCACAAGAACACAATGAACAAAGGAGAGAAGGGGTTTTAAAAGGGTTTTTTATTCCTAATGCCATTCCTGTCCCTGTGTCTTTCCCCTATTGCTTCGGGTTGGACTGTACAATCTAAGCTGATCCTGGTTGGCTAAGACTTAAACTTTTCTAAATATGGTTAGTGCACAATTTGTAAGAGAAGGAGGGGCTGGGAGGGGGTCTGTCCATCATAGTATAAGGCATGTCTGGACATGTCTGGGCACATTAGAGTGTGACTAGAGCAGGAAGATGGTTGTGGTATGCAGGCTGGAAACAAGAGAGTACAAGGAAGTTAAGCTTGTGAGCAAAGGATAAGAGCATTACCCAATTAAACCTTTTGAAGAGAAACTTATTATTCCTAACAAATATATTTTTAATAAAGGACTGATATCTAAAATATGCAAATAACTCTTAAAACTGAAGAATAAGAAAACAAATCAATTAAAAGACAGTCAAAAGGCCTAAAAAGACACCCCACCAAAGGAAATATACAAATGTAAATTAAGCACATGATAAAATACTTAGTATTATACATACTTAGGGAAATGTAAATTACAACATCAAGATAGTATACATCCTATTGGAATGGTCAAAATTCAGCATACTGATAATACGAAATGCTGGTAAGAATGTGGACCAACAGGAATTCTCACTCATTGCTTCTGGCAAGGCAAAACGGTATATCCACGGGGACAGTTGGCAGTTTCTTCCAAAAGCAAACATACTCTTTCCTAACACAGAAATCACGGTCATTGCTGTTTATCAAACTTGGTTGAAAACTGTGTCCACACAAAAACCTGTACACAAATATTTATAGAGATTTACTCATAAGTCCAAAAAATAGAAAGCAAACAAGATTTCCTTCAATAGATACATAAATTTTGATACATCCACATAATGAAATATTATGCAGTGATAAAACAAGAGCTATCATGTCAAGAAAAGACATGGGAGAAGCTTGATTGTGTATTGCTTAAACGAAGAACCTAATCTGAAAAGTCTATATATTGTATGATTTCAACTATATTCTGGAAAAGTCAAAACTATAAAGATAGTAAGATGAGTGGTTACAAAGGGCTCGTGGAGAGGGAGGAGGGATGAATAGGTGTGGCAAAGAGATTTTTAGGACAGCAAAACTACTCTGAATAACACTAATGGTAGATACATGTCATTATATATCTGTCAATACAAAGAATAAATCTAAATTTAAACTGTAGTCTTTTTTTTTTAACAATAATTTAACAACATGGGCTCATTGTGTATTAATCAGGCTTCTCCAGAGTAAGAGAACCAAGAGGAGAAATACATACATACATATATGTAATGGTGAAAATTGGCTCATGTAATTATAGGATCCAAGAAGTCCCATGATCTGTCATCCACCAGCTGGAGAAACAGTAAAAATGATGATATAATTGTGTAAGTCCAAAGACCCAAGAAGGAGGGAGCATGGTAGGCAGTTGTATAAATCCCAAAACCCCAAGAACCAGGATCTGTGAAGTCTGACAACAGCAGAAGATGGATCAAGAGAAAATGAATTCACCCTTCCTCCATATTTTGTTCTATTCAGGCCATCAGTGGATTGTATACTGTCAAACTAAATTGGTGAAGAGATCTCCTTTACTCAATCTACCAATCCAAATGCAAATTTTCAGAAACACCATCACAGACATACCCAGAAATGTTTTACCAGATGTCTGGGCATTTCTTAGCCCAGGCAAGTTGATACATAAATTTAACTATCACAGACTGTAAAAAAGGTTCACTCTAATGAATATGTTTATAATAGTCGGAATGTGGGGAAAGAGCAGGTGAAGAGCCTATGGGAACTAACTCTCTGTACCTTCTGCTCAATTTTACTGCAAACCTAAAACTACTCTAAAAAAAAATCTACCAATAGAAAAAAAAAAAAGAACCTAGCTATATGCTTTTTAATCATAAGAGTTCAGGTATAAATGATCACAGTATAAAACCATTGAGTCAAAAAGTATGTTAAAATCTTTGATTCAAAAAGTAGTTTCACAGTCAGTTCCAAAATTAGATGAAATTTGTAGAAAATGTCATTGTTTCTCTCTCTGCAATTTATAGTTGAACTGCATAAACCACACAGGATATATAAGAAAGTATTGTTAGTAAAATATGCCTGGAATCAAAAACACTTCATAATAGGAAGAATGATAGCCAATATATTAGAAAGGATTGATATTTATCTAAGAACACATAAAACCAAATCTCATAGAAATCAAACTTAGGTATTTTAAAATGAATGAATGTGTATATTCTCATTCCTTCCCATCAGCTTTTTAAAATGGTATATATTTAAAGTGTACAATGTGATGTTTTGATGTACACATACAGAGTGAAACGATTCCTATATCAAGCAAATTAGCATATTCATTATCTCACATCATTACTTTTGTGTGTGTGTGGTTAGTTCTTAATGAAGTTGTTCACGTTTTCTCATTGGCTCTCTTTACTTATCCCAACTGTATAAAAGAGATATAAACACTCTGCTAGGACTAATAAGTCTATATCATGTCTACTTTTATTTTTGCTTCTCTAATGAAACCCTGAATACAATTTGTGTACAACAAAATACCACAGGAGTTTTTAGAGTGAACAAGTTTCTTTTCTACTCCTTTGTGGAGTTGTTGGAAGTTCAGAGTGATTATGAAATATTAAAACCTAAAAAAAAAGAAAGCCTTAAAACTCCAGTTACGATAGACTTCTGGTTAATAGTCAAAGTTTAATATATATGATGAAACCAAATTTTCACATTTTTGTTATTTATTTATTTATTTATTTTGAGATGGAGTCTCACTCTGTCACTCAGGCTGGAGTGCAGTGGTGCAACCTCAGCTTACGGCAACCTCCAACTCCAGGGCAATACTCCTGCCTCAGCCTCCAGAATAGCTGGGACTACAGGCACAAGCCGCCACTCCCAGCTACTTTTTTTTTTTTTTTTGTATTTTTAGTAGAGACGGGGTTTTACCATGTTGCCCAGGCTGGTCTCGAACTCCTGAGCACAGGCAATCTGCCTGCCTTGGCCTCCCAAAGTAATGGGATTACAGGCATGAGCCACCGAGCTGGGCAATTTTCACATTTCTAAAACAAATCTGGGCTATTTTTTATTATTAACTATAAAAGAGATTTCTATGGTGAACAAATTGACAAATTTAAAAAGAGGCTGTCAAAAATATTCAACATATACATAGAACAGAATAAATTAAAACATATACTTTATAAAACTGAAGAATTATTTGGAAAATAGAATGTTATTTAGAAAATAGAATGTTTCTTCAAATAAGTTTGTAGCACTTGACAAAGTAAAATAAAACTTTATCATGCATACATTCTAAATTTTTGTGTGCTTTATAAGGATTAAGCATTTGTTTTGAATGTACTACATAACTTCTATTATTTGGTACACATTTACAAGTACCATAGTAAATTTATACAAAATCATACATAGATACAAGCACAAGTTGTCTAATCTGAAATGTGAAATCTTGAGGAACTGAGATTATATTTATTATGTTTCTATCAAGTACCACATATTAAACATTATTTTTAATTAATATTTAATTGACATATAAAATTGTATGTATTTATCATGTGCAATGTGAAGTATATATACACATTGTGGAATGACTAGCATATGCATTAACACACATAGTTATTTTTAGAGAACATTTAATGTCCACTCAGCATTTTTAAGAACACAATAAATTGTTATTAACTATGGTCACCATGTTGTACAATATATCTCTTGAATTCATTCTTCCTATCCGACTGAAATTTTGCATCCTTTAACTAACATCTCAACAATCACCCTGTCCCCCAAACACCCCAGTCTCTGGTAAGCACAATTCTACTCTCTATTTCTATGAGACGAACTTTTTTAGATTCTTCATATGAGTGAGATAGTGTAGTATTTATTTTTCTGTGCCTAGCTTACGTTACTTAACATAGTGCCTTTCACATTTATCTACATTGTCAAAAATAACAGGATTTCCCCCACGTTTATGACTGAATAGTCATAAACTAAATTGGTGAAGAGATCATGTGTACATATTGAGTGTCATGTGTACATATTGAGTGTCTCTTATCTAAGATGCTTGGGATTGTAAGTGTTATGATCCCAAAGTCTCCCAAAGTGCTGGTATTACAGGCATAAGCCATCACACGCAGCCACAATATTTTAATGAACACAAAAATTGTTTGAAATGATACATTAAAACTTGATTACTCACATACTGAATATCCCCTTTAGGGAATGGTGATAACAGCAATTTATATCTCACTGAATATTACCCTTGTGGCATTTAATAGTTAAAGATATTCTGTCTATCTAAATGAGGCGACTTGGACATTAGAAAGTATGAATTCACAAAATTATCATCAACTTGATATTTATGACAATGAAGATTACAAAAATTTCCCCAATAGTAAATTGATTTTAGCCAATGAAAATGACCAATCTAGAAAATAAAACTATCCATTTAGTCATTTTAGATACACTTGTAAGAATCAACGTAAATTAAAATCAATTGTGCAATGCTAACCCTAAAACCAGAAATGTAGGGTACAATACTGTTCATTTCTTCAAGTCTGTCCCTTTAATTTTTCTTAAGGGTTTGTCTCAGGTAGATGGTATCCAACTTTTCTCTGATGTGCTTGCTCTATAATCCTTATCATTCTCTCAAGCACAAAGCTTACTACCTTCTCATGATTTACACATTTAGCCTTTTGGAAGATGAAAGCCATTGAAGTGATTTGTTGGTTTCTTGATTGACTTTGTAATGCTAAACTACTTCGTAGTTGCTGCCCTAAGTCAGAATATCTACACTTCCCATTAAGCTCTTGAATCAAAAGGATTAATGCGATAGTAGAAAGCGATGTATTCCAAAGCAGAAATAAATCAAACCAGAAATCTCCCCAAAGCAAAGGGAATGTACTCACATAGAATAAAGCAAATTATAAATATAATATCATTTTCTTATAAAAAAGGCAGAAAAAATTGTCTCAAGGAAGCACAGTAGTTCATTCTATAAAACTGTACAAATATGTGTTTATGGTACATTACTAAGTTTGTTCATAGATGTGTAGTACCAGTCAATCTTGAGTAAATAAGAAAATAATCTGACATAAGCAGTAAATCAATAAAAAGCCAGTTAACAATAGAATAATTATGACTGAGTTTCATGCTTTCAAAGTGTATGAAATCTATCCAATGTGGTGACTGCTATAAAATTTCATTTCCAGCAACTGTTTTTGTGGAACCACCGAAGTCTAATCATTTTGTGAATTCTGCTGCTTAGCATGGCCATTTATATAAATAGTAGTAACAAGGTAATTGTCTTGTCATTTGCATTTATATAATAACTTTACATTTAATAACTTATTTAAAACAAACATTATCCACTCTTAACTGTGCAATAATAGCCAGAATGTATGTGTAGCTATCATCTACCTTAAATGAGAACTGTTTCTTGTTCTGATTATCATTAGAGGTCATGATTCCTACATTTTCAGAATAAGCAATTGAAATTATACTCTTAGGTTCACAGTTTGAGCAGATATAATTGATCAACGTAGCATAGAATGGACAGGGTCTGCAGACATTCTGCCACCTGAAGAGCCATAGTATTGTATACTTTTAAGCAGCGTGGCTTTTGAGTAGCAGTTGAAGAACTGCAGGTGTCAAGATAATATAATGAAATGATATTGGTTACATAATGTTGCTTTTAAAGGTTGCAATGGCTATGTGCTTAAGCCTTTTAGTAATCAAATATCATAAAAGTGGGTTAAACAAAGTCATATAAGTAATCTCACTATAGGACTGCTCCTAGTTAATGTATGAAAATAATCTTAAGCTTTCCAGAAAATAATTATATCTGTGGATGTGTTTGTGTGTGTGTGTGTGTGTGTGTGTGTGTGTGTGTATGTGTGTGAGCGAGAGAGAGAGAGACAGAGAGAGAAGCATTTTTATATACACGGACAGAGAGAAAGAGATAAAGAGGCAGAGACATATTATATAACACTGGTTCACACAATTTTGGAGACTGTCAAGCTCAAATCTGTAGCTTAGGCCAGCAGGCTGATAAGCAGGAGACCTAATGTTGCAGATGAAGTCTGGAGGCAGTCTGATGGAAAACCTCCCCTTTTCATAGGTTGGTCAGTGTTTTTGTGCTATTCAGACTTTCCACTGATTGAATGAGGCTCACCCATATTATGGTGGGTAACCTGCTTTACTTACAGGATTTTTATTTTTATTTTTTATGATTAAAGAAGCCATGTATCCACAAACTGGTAAATTGTATAACAAAAAGGAAAACATTAAAATTATGCCAGTTTACTCAAAGACTTTTTTAAAAAATTATTGTGCTTTAGGTTCTGGGGTACATGTGTAGATCATGCAGGGTTGTTGCATAGGTACTTACATGTCAAGGTAGTTTGCTGCCTCCATCCTCCTGTCACCTATATCTGGCATTTCTGCCCATGTTAACCCTCCCAACCTCCCCACCCCCTGCTGTCCCTCCCCTATCCCCCCACCAACAGACTCCACTTCGTGATGCTCCCCTCCCTGTGTTCACGTGTTCTCATTGTTCAACACTCACCTATGAGTGATACCATGCAGTGTTTAGTTTTCTGTTCTTGTGTCAGTTTGCTGAGAATGATGGTTTCCAGATTCATCCATGTCCCTACAAAGGACATGAACTCATTGTTTTCTTTGGCTGCATAGATACTCATTTCATCAGAAAACTCTTTCAGACATATCCAGAAATGTGTTTGACTAAATTTCTGGACACCTATGGTTCAGTCAAGTTGACATGTAAAATTAACCATCACAATCTTCAAAAGAAAGATATACCATGCAGTATTTCCAGAACATGTTTGACCAAAGAAATCTTTCTTTGAAGAAACATATAATATATCTGTTTTCCAAAAATGCAAATCTCTGTGTGAAAGATCTGTCTGGTTTTGTTCTATACAGACTAAATATATGTCTCATTGGTATTAGTTTGCCAGGGCTGTTGTAAAAAAGTACCACAAACTTTTGGCTTAAAACACCAGAAATGTTTACTCTCACAATTCTAAGGGTGATATGTCTGAAGTCAAGGTGTTGGCAGGGCCATGCTCCCTCTGAGAGGCTGAATGGACTCATTTCTTGCTTCTTAGATTCTGTGGTAGCTGTCAATCCTTGGATTTCCTTGGCTTGCAGCTGTATCACTCTAATCTCTGCCTCTGTCATGAAATATGAATTTCCCCTGTGTCTCTATTTTGTGTCTTCTCTCCTTTCGTATAGAAAGAGTCATATTGGATTAAAGGCTCATTCTACTCCCATATGATCTCATGTTAATTTACATCTTAATTACATCTGCAAACACCTTATTTCCCAATAAGGTCACTTTGATAGGTACTAGGGATTAGAAATTCACCAAATCTTTCTCAGAAATATAATTCAATTCATGGAACCACCCAATAAGGCATGTTAATTATACTTTAATATGTTTTGTTTTAAATATAACCAATATAGTTTTTTCCTATAAAACTAAACTTATAACATGTTTAAATTCTAATAATTTTATACTGTTTTTAAAATGTAGACAATTTTTCAGATGAAAACTACTGCTATGCAATGTAGACAGTCAGAAAATTATAAGTTTTAAAAGTCTAATTAAATATACTAGGTTAGTCATCAAAAGATCAATGTTTATCACTTTATACCTGGATGTTACAGATTTGATCTAATGGTTGTGGGAAAAGGTGAACTAAGACTCGAAAACAACAAAAACAAACCAAACAAATGGATATTAGAGGAAACAGTGAACAGCTGTTCTGTATATGATATATTTAACAAAGGAGAGTTACATATGTCACTTTAAAAATGACTTAGATAAATGCCGTAAAATCATGTAAAATTCAATTACGTTCATTTTTAGAGGTGTGTGATTACATTCACCTGAAAGCAAAAGACAGTCAAATTCTACTGTCTTTATAAAATGTCAAGGTGGTTTGCTGCCTCCATGCATGTACGTTGACAACATCTGAGAAATGTGAAATTGGTTGGTTGTTCAGTGTTCAACGTATCTACTATAAACAAATGACTATGCCAGGTGCTTTCTTTAAAAAATAATGAGAATTATTTGATTCTTTTAGGGAGTCCTTACTCAGGTAAAGGAGATAGATGAAGTAGAAAATAATAGACTGCCATCATCATACAGTTAAATATATCACACTGTAGTGTAGAGATACTGCACAGAGAAGATAACATTTGGCGTAAGACTTGAAAGGATAACTGCTGGTGTTGTGATTGTGATTGTTGGCAAGAGTCAGAGAAAGAAATGTGTTAAGCGGAAAAAGTTGTTAATGGAAATAAGGATAGTGACAAATGGAGATTGTGTTTGTGTGTTTCCAATGACATTCTGAAAACTGGCAGCAAATTGATCACTTTTAAAACCTGCCAGCTTCTTACCCAAAGTTGTCTACCCAACCTTCTTACCCAAAGTTGTCTACATCAGGAATCAAGATCAATTTGTTGATGGAAATAATTGAAATTGCTGATTGCATGCTATTGGATGAAAAGAAATAAATGGATTGTAAAGAAACCCTGAAAGAAGTAATATACGTATCACAACTTGCAATTTTTTTTTAATTGGCTTCACAAAATTTGGAAAAGTATACATCAATAAAATATGCAAAGAGCCATGATTGTTAATACTTCATTCAACAAATAAGAGTAAAAAGAGGTGCTGGTTGACCAACAGGCCTAATTGAAAATAATCTGAAGTGAAAGATAGATTATACCTTCTGAAAAGCCCTTGCGCCATAAATGAAGTAAATGACTACAAATTTATTTTAAATACGTTATTAAGCTTATACAAAGGGTGAGTTACCCTCAACATTCTTTAAAATATTAATGAAACAAAACATATGCAAATTAAAAATGCAAATAAAAGTAAATTATGGAAATTAGAATAGTAATTTTGGAATCAGGTGCTATGTGCAAATGCCTACATCAGTGCCTTTAAGTTTCAGAGACCTGCGGCCAGTCAAGAAATGGGAGAAGACTCTATTAGGTGGGTAGTTAAAGCAGAAACTATTACATGATGCTGGGATCCATTAGAGTTTATACCATCAATAAAAAGTGATCTAGATAAACTTTTCTTGCTGTCAAAGGAAGCCTATGGAGAAACGTCTTTGTCTGCTATAGATCCGGAGGGAAAACATTCATTTGACAACTTTCTTAGTGCCTACTATGTGGTATGTATAATTCTAAGTGTTTAAGATACATTAGTGGCCAAATAAATAAATTTAAAAAAAAACAAGGATTGCTGCCTCATGGTAATTTTATTCTGATGGAGGGAGAAAAGTTGTTAGGTGCTATAGTGTAACACCCAGATACTCTCCCCTTGGAACATAGGCACTCTTTCCCTCTGGAGTGTTACCTACTGACTGTTAACAGTTGCAGCCATCTCCAGAAACTGCCCTCCACCAAGGGAAATTCTTTGGCCAAATGCATGCCCTTTTCCCTGGGGCAGCCTGCATCAAAGAACAGTTGTTACAGGGACATAAATATTCCTTTTTCTTGTCTCATTTAGGACAAACTGAAAGACCATATCACCTTCATATCTCATTATATCAACTGAAGACTGTTGAAACTGCATCAAAATTAATTTTTTTTCTCAATCCTGCTTTTCTCTCTCCCTTACATGTGTTGCTACTTCCTAACACACTTACTTCCCACAAACCTCCATCTCAAAGTTTGTGTCTTGGTAAAGAAGATCTAAAATAGTCAATGCAAATAAAGCTGAAAGAAAGCTGACTCCAAAATAAACATTCATGTTTGATTAACCTGTCAACCAGATGGCAATGGGGAGCCATTTATAAGTTTATAAGAGACATACACATGCACACTACTGAGTGCCAGTTGAATAATGATTTTGGAATATATGTAATAAAGATAACTACTAAAAATTGTATATGGATAAAATATTGGGAGGAAATATAAAATATTGGTTTATGTCATTTGATGGAAATATAATTTGCCATTTTTATATTCATTTCTTATTCATTATTTTAATGAGATGATACATAAACTAAATTAATAAATTAAGCCAGCTATTAAATTCAAACTTAATTATATCCTCAAATTTATTACTATTATCACTATTTTTAGCAGGCAATAGATTGCAGTCAACCCTCATAGAACATCACACACCTGTACGTTAATCTCTGGAAAATCTTAAATTTTAGTAAGCGCTAAAATTAACATTTAATGCCACAGTTCTGGATTTTATATGATTCCTTTACATACATTCATATTTGACAATCCTATTTTATGTCCAATCAAGAAGAATTATGATGATATAAGAAAAGTATTTAACCTACTCTCTAGTTTAAATGATTGACCTCCTTTTATGTCTTTCCTATGCATTTCCACTAGCCATTATGCCATTTTTGTGTGTGACACAATCATTGGCTTAATAGAACAATTACCCATCAACAATCTTCTTTCATACTCTTCTCTTCATATCACCCTAGTCCTCTTATAGCATGTAATTAAATTTGCTGCATTAAATATTATCAACAACCTCTTAATTGCCAAAAATATCATCTTCTTTTCTGCCTTTGGATTACCAAATAGAGTACTTCATCCTTGATTGACCTTCATGGTTGAATTGCATTTTTTTTTCTTTTGTTGTTGTTGTTCTGTGGGGATTTTGTCTTACCTTATTATTTAACAGCCTTCTTCATGCTGTCTTCTAAAAAAAATCACAGCCCACTCTTATATCCAGTAATAAATTATACCTTTAAATGCTTGCTAATATGTCCTCTCCTGTTCATTCTCATTATCAGTGCTCTAGATAACTAGACTTATCATTTTCCCACAGACTGATTCAATGTTCTCTTATTATATTTATTTTCCATCCAGCCCTCCACCCACCCAATCATTTACACCTGCAGCTGTTGGATTAACATTTCAAAATCATACATCAGTTCCTATCAGTCACTTCTTCAAATCTTTCACTGGCTTACTTCTGGAATTTGTAGTTCTTTACTGTGTGCCCTCAATTTATTTTCTATTCCCCTTACACATAACTATATTAAGATGTTGCTCTCTACCTCTTGTTTGCAGAATATTTCAGGTATTTACATGACTTTGCTCCAGTTCTTCAAAATCTGGGTTGGCATCTCCCTCTGGGTGAACTCCTCAAGGTTTTACTTTTTCTTAAACATTACTTCCCTTATTGTGCATTTCTTGATTCTCTCTGCACATCCATTATGTACATGAATCATTTCTGCCCATCCCACTAGGAACCTTGCAATTCCTAATCTCCTTGCCTGGAGTCATACTCGCCAAGTAGGTTCATGATTGGATTTTTGGGGTATCTACGTCTTGACTCATATCATTCCCTGATAGATGTTTTCCTTGATATAAACTAGTAAAATCTATATAACACTTCTCAGTGTCTAAAATTACCTCTTTGTTGTATGTATTCTCATTTTGTTTTTCACTCCCTGTAAGCTAGATGGGAACAGGAGTCCTGTTTTAAAATCTTTTGGGGGATGTACTCTGGAATTTAGCACAATATCTTGCTCACAGCAGGCACTTAATGAGTATAGGCTTGCAATTTTTATTAGTCTTAGATACTTATGTGTCACTTTGATACAATTTTTTTTTTTCAGATGGAGTTTCTCTCTTGTTTCCCAGGCTGGAGTGCAGTGTCGCAATCACGGCTCACTACAACCTCCACCTCCCGGGTTCAAGTAATTCTCCTGCCTCAGCCTCCCGAGTAGCTAGGATTACAGACACCCACCACCGCGCCCAGCTAATGTTTTATATTTTTAGCAGAGGCAAGTTTTCACCAGGATGGCCAGGCTGGTCTTCAACTCTGACCTTAGGTGATCCTCCCACCTTGGCCTCCCAAATTGCTGGGATTACAGGGGTGAGCCACCACATCCCACCCAATACAATTTTTTGAAAATAAAATGTATAACTGTTTTTGTGCTCCATCCAATCACATGGTTGAGAATATATTAATACTGCTATTTGTGTTTAATGAATCACAATCTTTACCAAACGTTATTAAAATATTTGAGAAACAATGGAACATAGTGAAAAGACATAACTCAAATGTTAGAGTACTTAGGTTTTATACTATTATGTTACAGATAAGGAAACAAATGATCTTATCAAAATGTCCAGTTTATAGTAATGGAGATAATATTTTTATATTGGTATGTCTGAGTATATTTTTCATCTTGTTCTCTACACCTCTTTTTGGACTCAAACGAGATAAAACTCAAGGAACAGCTATGGCTTTCACTTGAGGTTTAATTTCCTCATCCTTAAAATGTACACAATAGTGCCTATTTGTTTTTTATTGTGCAGATTAAATGAGATAATATTTCTGTCTAATGCTTAATTGGCTTAATATATAGTGCTATGAGGCTACACCGTTCAGAGTTAACGACAGGTAGTAGATTAGTTTTTCCAGAGGGTGGAATATCGTGTGCCAACCATGGTTATTGATATGCTATTTGAAGGAAATCTTTAGTATGCTTAGCATTTTTAGTTTAAGGCTAAGTTCCACATAATAGACTAGGTACATTATGTGTCCTAAGAAATAGAATCACACAGTTAATTATATTTCATTTCATTCTATTATCTTTGTTATTTTCTCCAGTTTACAAATCAATCAAACCAAATGGTATATAAATTACTTATGAAAGCAAGAGGATTATGTGCACAGACTCCTGTCTGTTTTAGTCATCTTAAAGTGGATCTATTGTTATTTGCAACCTCTTTTGGGACATTTTAAGGATAATTATTTGTCATATATCAAAAATTTGTAAATATGTATACATATATATGTATGTATAGTAATTGTGCTCTATGTGATTCCAGAATTCACATTTACCATTAAACAACATACAAACCTGATAGGCTTTGTGATGAGGTAGAGTTAATTAATAAAGGGAAAGGGTTTAATATTGCTCTAATTTTATCTGTATGTTATATATTTAGAAAGGAGCACATTATTTTAGAACATAATTTTAACTATGGGAGAAAAAGTTTGTTAAGATAAATATAACTAGAAACGGTTTCCAATAGTTTAAAGAGTGTTTTCTAGTGATAAAATCTTGGGACTACTGCCACCTTTTAATAAAAAATCTATTTGAAATTATGATAAAAATAGGACTATTTCATTTGAGTAAAATCAACTTCTATTACTCAGACAATTTCAGTAGAATTTAATGAAAAATCTTGAATAGTCATTAGTCATCTGTTGGCAGTAAACACATTCCAACTTCAGTGGAAATTTAGAGATATGGACACAAACACTCAGAATATAGCCAGCTTCAAAAATATGTCTAAATTTTAGTTCAATATATAGTAGACAGGTAACTATTATAAATTTGGTTATATATCACAAAGTCTATCAGGTTTGTATGTTTTTTAACATAAACTATTATAAATCAAACAACGATACAAAAGTATTGAATATTTTTCAACATGTATTTCAAGGTTATCATTCATATTATTCAACAAGTTCAAAAAATAATAAAAATATCAACCAGTGCATTTACATTTACTGTTTCTTTCAAACCATTAATGACATATATAGCAACACTTAAAAACAAACAAACAAAAAAACTCCCTTCATGGAATATCACTAGATGGTACTATGCCCTGCTTTCTTGGATATACAGATACTTATAATTGAGTTTTATCAAAGATGCCCAGAAGTTTCTCTAAATATACAAGAATGGGATCATTCTGACACAATAACATATGCCACAAACTACCAAAGTCTGTAAAATGTGCCACCAACATAAACTGTTTTAAAAACAAATTTGGGCAAGTATTTGGAGAAAAGAAATACTGAAGGGCAGACCTGCTAAATCAAAAGGAAGCGATGGGCAATAAATGCCAAGCTACTGAGTTCTTATAAGATTTACTGCCAGTTCTTACTGTGCAATAGTCTCATTTTTCTTTCCCTGTGAGGAAAATGAAGTTATTATAAGATATCATGCCAAATCTCATGAAATATCATGAAAAGTATTAAAAGTGGTTACTTTCTGCATGAAACTCTGAAGATTATTTTGTAATCATCTATAGAAAACCAAAGCTATTTATAGAAAAATTAAAAAAAATAACCCTTTCTGAGTAATTTCATTTTGTTTAGGTTTCTTAATACAGGACATTTCATTATTTTGTATTTATTAAATGAGCATATACTTGGGACATTAAATTCTGTTATGGTTTGTGGTAACTAGTGTATTGTTTTAAATGAGGAGGGCATTATTGACTCCATCCATTAACATTTTCTCACTAATAAAATATTAATATTTATACAGGGCTGACTACTGAGATTTATTTTTAAAAATTAACTGCTATTTGTAAAGATGGGGCCCATGGCAATGTTTTTCTAAGTACTGTACTCTAACAACTTAGAAATATTCAGTGACATTCAATAACTCTGTAACTGAATTCTCTAGATCAGAACACACCTCTCCATCAACACACTGCTGTTCTTTCTACAAACCTCTTTTGCTAAATCACTCTAGAATTCTTTCCCAAAATGTAAACATTGGAATTAACTTTGGATGCTCTCCTTCCTTCCCAAATAGACCTGCAAAGACGTACTTGTTTTCTAGCTGCTAAGAATGCTGTCAATAGATAGTTTTCAGTGTTGGCCCCTTCTTAGGGGTTTGACTTGGCTTCAGAGAGCTGTCTCAGCCAAGACCATACTTTTGGGGATGTGGCCCACATCCAGTGATAAATTGCATGGGTGTATATAGACTTGCTCCTTTTAGCCCAAGGCAGAGCATCTCTAAACAGGTATTTAAGCAATTCTAGAGACTCTGCATTTGGTCTGCAGAAGTTGCTTGGACTGTATCACATCTTGATTTCTCCCATCGCCCATTTCTGCTTTCTCTGTTCCCTTTCTAAACATATCGATATCATGGGTGGTCTTTAATAAACACACTGAACACTAAACTGCCTCACAGTTTGCTTCTCAGATAATTTTATTTGCAATGCTCTCATACATTACACCTTAAATATTTCCAACTGTACCACTAGCTATATCAGAAATACATCTAATTTTATAATTTCTATTGACCTGTTTTATTATAGACTTAATCATTTCTATAGTAGATCAAAGAAAGGCCTCCTAACTGGGGCACATTTTTCTTGTCCTATTTTCTTCAAGTATAATATCTCACACACCAGAAATAACTTTAATGCAAAATAGATTGTGTCACTCTTCTCTCTTTATTCCCTCAGTGATAACCCAACAATTATAGAATAAGGTTTAACCTTTACATCGCATGTCACGTCTATTTTTAAGTTGTGGCTTACTTTTCCAGACTCAACACAGTTTATTCAAACTTCTGTATCCTAGGATTTAGTCTTCCTAACAGTTTCTTCTTCACTGAAGGAAAGTGACCTTAAACTACCTTTATTTTCTCCATTGAATATAACTGCAGTTGCGAGAGAAACAACATCATCTTGATGTACATGAACATTGATTTGTCCAATAAATTTTGCATTTAACTGAAGATCCTTATAAGCAGACAAATTGTCACAGGATTTTTATCTTTCAAACATTGACCAAAAGAGTGCCAATAGGATAACATTTTGTCTGACATTATTGAAAACTACAGCAAGCAGTTCTTTTATAAAACTTTGGCATTAATATTAAAAAAAAAACCTGTAATCCAAAAAGCTTGTTCTCTCTCATAAAATGTGAACACATTCAGCAAAGAGCCTACAAAATTGCATATATTGTGTGCCCAGCATTCATCAGTTTGTTTAATTAAATGAACTATTGCAAGTTTAAATTATTTGTACAAAATTTAAACCACAAATTATACTAACTTTGATATTTTACCTACATATACATAAAATGTATATTTTAATATTCTACCGCTCTAAATTCAGAATGTACAAATAAAGGACAACCTATAATTTTCCTATTTTATCTTATTTTTTAAAGCTCTTTTTTCCTATCCATCTTATCTTTAAATTAACTTGCAGGGACTAAATCAATATCTTTCAGGGCTTTTGTTACCTTATCTTGATTTGGTGTCTCTGAATTAATGATGAAAATGCAGCTTATATTTAGGTTTACCTTTTCTGTTTGAACCTACTTAAGGACAGAACTGAAATTTCTTCAGGCTATTACTCTCATTTAGATTTAAAAATCATTTTCTGTTAAAATTAGAACATTTTTGCTATGATCATTAATATTTAGAAAATTTTAGCCAATTCTTTATAGCCAGTTATTTTTTCTGATTCTGATAGATAAAGTTATCTATCTTCTCTATAGCTTCTCTTTGTATGAATTTTAAATATTCTGTTATTTATCAAAAACCTCTGAAGACTCTATAAATGTTAATCATTGTGACTTTCTGGGATTACTTGCATCAGTCTCACTGCGGGTTAAGACTCCTTTTATTTATTCAAAGTCACATAACTTTTAAAGTCTGCCTTTAGAAATAATAATAATAATTAGGTTTTCCTCATTGAAAGAGTAGACATTTTGGATTTAGGAAAAATCTGTGTTCCCTTTAAGTATTTTTTAAACTAAATATCTCTTTTTAACTGTTCTTCAGATATCATTTAATCTAGATCCTATCCTATTTGGGAACAACTCTATTCATATTCATTTTTACCTAGGTAATATTAAAAGGTGGCATGTAGAGCTGAGCACTAACATCCCAACAGTCTGATAGTGCAGTGTTTCAATGGGACTACTATAATTTAGGTTCATGCTAATACAGTCTAAAGTCACTTTAGCCCTAGAACAAATCTTGCTGGAACATGTAATTTATCTGCCCAGGAAGACTTATAGAAAGAAAATATTTCAATCTTTTTCAAAGTGATAATATTTTTTTCAGTATTTTCCCCTTCGCTGATCCCCCTCTTATGGAATACCATAAGTCGTAAAGAAGAATGAGATCATGTCCTTTGCAGGAACATGGTTGGAGCTGGAGGCCATAATTCTTAGCAAGTTAACACAGGAACAGTATGACAAATACCACAGGTCCTCACTTATAAGTGGGAGGTAAATAATGAGAACACATAGATACATAGAAGGGACCAACACACACTAGGGCCTGTCATGGGGTGGGGTGTGGGAGGAGGGAGAGAATCAGAAAAAATAACTAAGAGTACTAGGTTTAATACCTATGTGATGGAATAATTTGTGTAACAACAACACCCCATGACACAATTTTACCTTTGTAACAAACATGCACATGTATCCCTGAACTTAAAATAAAGTTTAAAAAAGTATAAACTCTTTATTGCATTTTAAACCAACAACTGAATAAAATCTCCACTCAGAAAGTTAAAAAAATAAAAATCAAATCTGAAAATTATGTCTATAAATAAAACATTACAATAATAGAAATTATTATAAGGTTGACTCAGGAATTTCACATATACACATACACACATATGTATGTGTATATGTTTTTAATGGTGAGCCATTGGCATGTTGATCATTGAAAACATTTATTTAAAATATCTAGATTTTAAGCAAAGACACTGAGAATAAATTGGCTCAAAATTTTGGAAGATAAAAATTTATTTGGATCCAATGAATAAACCAATGTAAGTGAACAATTATAAAGACAAAAATATGCATACATCTTAGCTAATATTTTAAATTCATGTACAAAATTGAATTAAATCTTAGTTTTTCTAAGTTTGAGTGCCCCCAAAGGTCAAAAGAAAATTCAGGGACTTCAGTCTCAAAATGATAAATTTCTAATTTTTTTACTGTTGTAATTAATGGATATATTAGGAGTGATGTTTAACTTTATAGACTTTACAAAGTTCTTATTAAACTTTATTATAAACTTTTATTGACCAAAAAATGTTTTGCCCAAAATAGATTACATCTTACGTTTCATACCATCCTTAACTTACTGATAAAATTGCTTTGTGTTATTCAGAATACTATCTCTATTAGATATTTTGTTGTTTATTTGTACATTATTTGTCTCTCTTCCTCATAAGTTTGGTTGTAAGAATGCTAGTCCAATTCAATATTTTAATGCCTAAAGCCTAGAACACTGTCTGGTTTATCTTAAGAGCATGGTAAATATTTGATTAATGACATCTACCTGGATCATATTCAAGTCATAGTAATGAGACTTTGCTTTTGTAATTTATATTTATTCTTCATACAATTTAGTAACAAGAATTTAAAAATATAACACACCCATCACAATGAGAAAAATAGTGACAATGTCAAGTAAAGTGATAACATTTTTATACTAAGGTGATATGGTTTGGCTGTGTCGCCACCCAAATCTCATCTCGAATTGTAACTCCCACAATTCCCACATGTCATGGGAAGGACACAGTGGGAGGTAATTGAGCAATGGGGGTGGGTCTTTCTTGTGATGTTCTCATGATAGTGAATAAGTCTCACAAGATCTAATGGTTTTAAAAAGATGAGTTCCCCTGTACAAGCTCTCTCTCTTGGCCTGTTGCCATCCATGTAAGTAGTGACTTGCTCCTCCTTGCCTTCTGCCATGATTGTGAGGCCTCCCCAGCCATGTGGAACTGTAAATCCATTAAAGCTCTTTCTTTTGTAAATTTCCCAGTCTCGAGTATGTCTTCATCAGCAGTGTGAAAACAGACTAATACATAATATGATGGAATTATGTACACCAGTGAAAATGAGTGAACTTTTTCCCAATCAGTGGTATGATTGAATCTCCCAACTGTAGGTTTAAATGAAAGCAGACAGACAGATAAATGATGAAAACTGGCAAATCTATACAATGGTGATAAGAGTCACAATACTGAGTCCTTTAGAAAACAATGATAATGGCTAGAAAGGCAAAAAAAGGGACACATGGGTATATTAATTTTCTATTTCTTATCAAACTTGTGGTTCCATGGCATATTAATTTTGAGACAATCTATAGAACTGAACATTGTGATTTGTGTACTTTTTCATATGTATGCCATATTTCAATATCAGTTCACTTTTTAAAAGGATAGATTTTCTGAGATAGGATAAGAAACTATTTTCATATTTTATAAGTTGAAAAAGAAGCTATATTGAAATCCTTTTTAGGAGGTAGAATAAGATGGCAGTAGGGTCAATTACTAAACACTGATTCTTAGAAAATCATAATTTTGCTACAGAAAGAAAAAGAGAAATGAGGTCAAAATTCACATGATTAAAATGTGGTCTTTAAAACTACATTGAAATGCATGCTTAGCAATATATTATTCACTTCTAAATATAAGTGAAAAATAAATGCACTTGATTGCAGTAACTGTGAAATACATATATACATTGAAGTAATATGATCTTGAATTGGAACCACGTTTACTTAGTCTTTCTTGTTTCATATACGAAAAGCATCTGAAAAAAGAACAAAGCACTGCGATGTCTTCATAATCACCTTGTTAATTTTTAAAAATATAGTACAATTAGACTTTTATTCTTTACAAAACCACAGATTTGATAAGTTAATTGCTCTCTGGTTTTATCCTAATAAAATATCTAATTTAAGAACTTACTTTTATCCATGTTATATTGTCATTTGCATTAGCCTAAAGTCCAAATAAGCCTATCACTAAAGTGGGAGTCATTATTTGTCCATAAAATAGAGAAGTGAGAAAAAAAGGACATCAAGTAAAAAAGAAAATTATTTAATGCAATAAAGCATCTTCTATTGCTCATTTTTATTTGTTTGTTTTTGTTTTTCCAGTAACTTACAGGGCCCAGGATACAACTTAGAGTGGGCCAGAGAAGTAGGGTTTTTTCTTATTTCATCAGATCTGAAGTTGATTCAGATTACCAAGTCTCAGGAGAATGTAAAAGGTCAGGAGTACAAAATGCAAGCCAGTGTAGAAGAAAACTGAAGATACCCAGGGGTTTCAGTAACTTAAGCAGTGGGAGAAAAAGTCATCCCTACACTCAGGTTTAAATATAAAATTTCAACTTTCCTATAATTTACTGACTTTTGTTTGCTTTATGGCAAATGCTATTAAAATTCTATTTCAACAATTTTGTGACCAGTGAGTTTTCAGAAATCTTTCTTTCAGACATTACGAGGAGTTCAGAAATAGGGGAACAGGATGGATAATAGGCCACTGAAGATGGTATTTTATATGAATTAATCACGAAACTTATGGGAGGCAAGCATTTGGATATTTGGAAATCTCTAAAAGGCCTTTTTACACATGAATGCAAAAACAGAATGATAAGTTATAAATAAATGATAGTAGGCATCAATTTCATGTTGATGTTATCCAACTGATTATCTTTCTAAATTTTAATTTACTTAATTCTATTTTTGGTATGCTATATATGACCTTCATGCAACTGTCCACAGCTCACAAAAGGATACTAAAAAACTACGGCTGTTAATTAAAACTTTAGTGAGAGACAATATTTGCAGTTAAAAAACATATAATTTCTAATATAGAAAATACACAATTTATGTATAGTTATTTTAAAATTTGTAATGTAGAATTATATAGGTAATGGGATAATATCATTTAATGGCCTGCTAATATGTTTCTCTGGTACTGCAGGGTTTACAGATTGTCCACACTTCATAGACCAATACAATCAACTCCTCTCACTATTTCTAAATTCAGCTGGGATGGAAGACAACATACATTTTCAAGAAACACAATGTAATTTATTATGAATTGCAATTGGTTCTGGTTTAAAAATTCAGTTCTAGTATTTGGACCTCAATGAAGGAAGTAACATTGTATTGCGATTGAGACTCTGAATTCCACAGATAAATAGCTTGATTTCATACCCCAGCTGTTTCTGTCACTATCTGTGTGGCCCTGTGTAATTCATTTATTCTCTCTGTATCTCAGTTTCCTCATTTGTAAAATGGGCATGCTAAAAATAATTCTATCTCATAGAGTTATATAAAAGTAAAATTGATTCCTCATTGCATAGTTATAAGGTGCTTAGCATCAAGCCTGGCATATCTGAGTATTAGTATTACAGTTACAAATTTTAAAAGTAATTATATAGCTCCATTCCCCACTTTATTTCAATTCTTTCTGTGACAAAATCAGTGCCCTTGTGGCTGCCTTGTCTCTCTAGAGCTGCAATTCTTTTCCTTTAACTTTAAATGGGTAGGCCAGGCTCCACTATGGTGCATGTGATATACACAGTTGGCCACTAAATATTTCTTGGGTCTCTATTACACTCTGTCATCATGTTCTTTCTGACTTTCAAGAGCCCTATAATTCCTTTTTTAATCTCCCACACGTTATCTGATTTGCATGATTTACTGATCTATTATGTATTTTATGCTGTCAAGTAAATCTATCGATCCATCTACAATCATTTTTTTGAACACTCTCTACATGACAACTACTGAGCAAAGTGATTTATTCTTATTCAATCCTCACACTAGCATTTAGGGGGTAGAACTTATCATTGTACCTAGTTTACAACTGAGAAAAGTGAGGCTTAGAGAAGTTAAAAAATGTGCCCAAAGTTATACAGCATGTGTTAGCTAGGCAAAGATGGCATAAGAACGAATTTGGCAACTATGTGATCAAGATTTCCCTGGAAGAGGAAAGTGGATAAATCTGAAACAGAGGCAAGTACCCTATGGTCTTTGATTCTCCTTATGGAAAAGCCCTCCTTTCAAATCTTCTCATCCAATCATTACTAGTGTTTCTACACTAATGATAAGAATCTACTATTGTATTCTGGGACAAAAAAAAGGTGGCAGGAGCTGCTTGAAAAATTCCAAAGAAATATAAAAAGCTATTTTTCTTGTCATAAGTGTGTCTAAGATTGTCGAGTTGCCACTTTGAATAGGTATTTGTTGTATCCTAGGTCTATTTAAAAGTTAAAATTGTCATCAGAATATCAATTAAAGAAGTATGCTAAAACTATTGAATTGATTAGCAATTCAATTTGTTTTCTTAATATCCATGATGTACATTTCTAAAAATACATGACAATTGCCTACAAATTAAGCATTATTCTATTTTTGGCATTAAGGAGAGCTTTTTTAAAACATAACTTTTTATTTGCATTTCACCAATTGAATGTCTTAAAATAGTGTTGATAAAATCATGCTTTTGCTTGTATAGCTAGAGTCCATACTAGTCAGCTCATGTAAAAAGGAGAAAATTATTGTTGGTAGATTGTGAAATATGTGTTATTCAGAAAATAGAAATAAGCTCCTAGTCAGGGTAATGAAGAACAAGGCACTGTATTTCAAAAGCCGTAAAAGGAATGAAATAACAAAGTACTTAGAAGAAAAGAGTACCGGTATAATTTGAAACACTTACGGGAAAGAAAGAATTTGAAACCTTCTTACACTTCCCTCTTATATCTGAAAATCGGTTAAAAAGTATTATAAATTCACCTTTGTATTCATGCCTGGAAAACGAATTAAGTTATAATACATAAACCCAGGTAAAACAGCCCAAGAAGGGAGTAGAAAGTTTGTCATTTGTTGTTTGCTATCTCAGCTCAGAATACGCAGCCTTAAATCAAGGTGCATCAAATATCATTCCTCCATTGCATCATTTTGGATTAAAAAAAAAACTCATAGAAATTAACTATTCTCTGAAGATTTCTGATAGTCATTTAGGTATGCATAATAAATATACACCTGGCACTAATCTAATGCATAATAACATAATTAAATTATTCCAAGACCATTTTATTATAGCAACCTGGCAATGTTATGACCCAAGTCTTTTAGATTTCTCAGGTACCTTTATTGACTATCCCACCATATTTGGCACACTTCATCATATGTTTTTAAAGAAATATTATTGCTGAAATTTGCTTTGTTTCTTTCCAGAAGGAATTTTGTATTACTAAGTTTTATTCACTTGCAAGGAGACTGTACTTTCTTACTTATATAAATAAAAATTCTAGATTAGGAGGCAGAGCAAGATGGCAGAATAGAAAGCTTCATCAACTGTCCCCATCACCCCCTACAAGAACACCAAGTTAATAACTATCTACATAGGAAAAAAAAACACCTTCATAAGAACCAAACATAAGGTGAGCACTCATAGTACCTGGTTTTAACTTCATATCAATGAAAGAGGCACTGAAGAGATAGGAAAAAAAAGTCTGGAATCACCTCATTGATGCCACCACCACCTGCACCCCAACCCCCCCAGCAGTAGCAGCAGGGTACTCAGAGTATCTGGGCACTAGGGGAGAGAACCAAGACATCGCAAGGCATTGATCTCAGTGCTGTGCTGTTAGAGCAGGAAGGAAAACGAGATCAAACTTACCTGATGTCCACACACAGAGGGAACATTTAAACCAGCCCTAGACAGAAATAAATCACTAAACCTAGCAGTATCACTCCACATGTAACAACAGGCTGCACAGCTCACAGAGCCAAGAGGGATCTCATCTTTCCACTTAAGAAGAGGAGAGGGAAGAGTAGGGAGGACTTTGTCTTGCATCTTGGATACTAGCTTATCCACAGTCAGAGTAATGAGGTCCCCACTCTAGGCCCTAGCCCTCAGATGACACATCTAGACACATCCTGAGACATAAGAAAAGCTGCTGCCTTGAAGGAAAGGACCCAGTCCTGCCAGCATTCATCACTTACTAACTAAAGAGCCCTTGGTTCCTGAATAACCAGCAGTGATACCTAGCTACTACATCAACAGCCTTGGAAAAGTCTCTGAGACTTGATGACTTTTCAGGTGAGACTCAGCATATTACTAGCAGTGGTGGCTATGGGGAAAAACTCCTTCTGCTTCAGAAAATCAAGGGTAAAAGTAAAGGGGATTTTTGTTTTGCATCTTAGTTAACAATACCACCACAGCAGGGTAGAACACCAAGTGGGCTTTTGGGGTCCCTGATTCTAGGACTTGACTCTTGGATGGGATTTCTGGACATGCCCTGAGCCAGAGAGGAGCCCACTGCCCTGAAAGGTGAGTCCCAGGTCAGGCAGCATTCACCACAAGCCAACCTAAGAGACTTTGGGCCTTAAGGGAACATGGATGGTAGTCTGACAGCAATCCATGTGGCCTGGGGTGGCAGTGGCTACAGGGTGAGGCTTCCTCTGCCTTTGGCAACAGCAGGAGTAGGGGAAGAGTGGGAAGGACTGAGTCTTGTGGTTTGAGTGCCCACTCAGCCACAATACAATAGAATACCAAGTAGACTTCTAAGATATTTGACTCTAATCCCTGATTCCCAGATGACACTTCTGGACTCATCTGGGGCATGTGGGACCTTGCCCCCATGAAGGGAAGACACATGTCTATCTGACTTTGCCACTTACTGATTATAGAGCCCCAGGGCCAGGGAGTGGGTACATCAGGCCTTCTGTGAGACCCAGTGCTGTGCTGGCTTCAGGTCTAACCCACTGTAGTCATAGTGGTGGCAGCCACAGAGGTGCTTGTGTCACTCCATCCCAGCTTTAGGTGGCTCAGAACAGAGAGAGAGAGAGGCTCTGTATGTTTGAGAGAATGTAAGGGAAGAGAAAGTCTCTGCCTGGTAATTCAGAGAACTCTCCTGGATACTGTTCAAGGCCATTAAGGTGACATATCTCTCTGAGTCTGCAAGAACAAAAGCATTACTGGGTTTGGAGT
The DNA here is from genome assembly GCA_963573385.1 of Cacajao melanocephalus. Taxonomy (NCBI): domain Eukaryota; kingdom Metazoa; phylum Chordata; class Mammalia; order Primates; family Pitheciidae; genus Cacajao; species Cacajao melanocephalus. The sequence continues at coordinate 45,350 of CAUYLG010074866.1, forward strand.
GCTCTTTAAAACAGAAATAGCTTAGATCACAAAACCCAAGTCCCTGAAAATATCTGGAAAGCCTTCCCAATAAGGATGGCTAAAAATAAGCCCAGAGAATGAACACTACAATAAATACCTAACTATTCAATGCCTACACATGGAAGAACATCTGCTGGCTTCAATGTCATCCAGGAAAACATAAACACACCAAATGAACAAATAAGGAACCAGGAAGAAACAGAGATCCTGAAAATCTCCTGAATAAATAGAGATATGTTATCTTTTAGACAGAGAATTCAAAATAGCTATGATGAGGAAACTCAAAGACATTCAAGATAACAGCCAGAAGGAATTCTCAGATAAGTTTAATAAAGAGATTAAAAACATTGAAAAGACTCAAGCAGAAATTCTGGAGTTAATAACTGCAATTGGCATACTGTAGAATTCATCAGAGTCCTTTAATAGCAAAATGGATCAAGCAGAAGACAGAATCAGTGAGCTTGAAGATAGGCTATTTGAAAATACACAGTCAGAGGATACAAAAGAAAAAAGGATAAAAAAAAGAAAAAAAAAAAAACTATGAAGCCTGACTACAGGATCTAAAAAAAAATAGCCTCAAAAGAGAAAAGCTAACAGTGATTGTCCTTAAAGAGGAGGTAGAGAAAGAGATAGGGGTAGAAAGTTTATTCCAAGAAATAACAAGAGAACTTTCCAAACCTAGAGAAAGATATTAATAACCAAGTATAAGAAGGTTACAGAACACTAAGCAGATTTAACCCAAAGAAGACTACCTCAAGGCATTTAATAATCAAAATCCCAAAAGTCAAGGATAAAGAAGCAATCCTAAAAGCAGCAAGAAAAAAACAAAACAAAACAAATACATACAATGGAGCTCTAATGCATCTGGCAGGACACTTTTTTGTGGAAATCTTATGGTCAGGAGACAGTGGCATGGAATGTTTAAAGAGCTGAAGGAAAAAACATCTTTTACCCTAGAGTAGTATATCTGTCAAAAATATTCTTCAAACACGAAGCAGAAATGAAGACATTCCCAGACCAAAAAAAAAAAAAAGCTGAGGATTTCATCAATACCAGACCTACCCTACAAGAAATGCTAAAGAGAGTAAGTATTTCAACCTGAAAGTAAAGGAAATTAATGAGAAATAAATAATCACCTGAAGGTACAAACTCAATGGTAATAGTAAGTACACAGAAAAACACAGAACATTATAACATTATTACTGTGGTCTGTAAACTAGTTTTGTCCTAATAGACTCAATGATGAACTAACACAAAGCAGTAAGTACAACAATGTTTCAAGACATAATCAGTAGAATAAGATATAAATAGAAACAACAAATATTTAAAAAGTCAGGACAGAGTTAAAGCAAGTTTTTCTTTGTTATCTTTTTGCTTGTTTATATAGCGTTAAAATGTTATGGCGTTAAAATCACTGCTTACAAGATGGCATTTGCAAGCCTGATGATAACCTCAAAACAAAATAACATATAATGGAAACAGTAAAAATAAAAAGCAAGGCCAGGCACCCGTGGCCTCAGTACTTTGGAAAGTGGGTGGATCACTTGAGGTCAAGAGTTTAAGACTAGGCTGAACAACATGGTGAATCCCTATCTCTATTAAAAATACAAAAATTAGTCAGGTGTGTGGCACATACCTATTGTCCCAGGTACTTGGGAGGCTGAGGCACAAAAATCACTTAAACCTGGGAGGTGAAGGTTGCAGTTAGCCGAGATCACACCAATGCACTCTAGCCTGAGCAACAGTGAGACTCTGCCTCAATAAAAAATAAAATACAATAAAAAAATAGAAAGCAAGAAACTAAATCATATCACCATAAGAAAATCATCTACAGTAGAGGAAGATAGAAATGGGGAAAAAAACAAAAAAAGGAATAAAAAGAAGACCATAAAACAACCAGAAAACAAATAATAACGTGACAGGAGTAAGTCCATATTTATCAATAATAACATTAAATGAAATGTAATAACCTCTCTAATCAAAACACATTAACTGTCTGAATGGATGAAAAAAAAAAAACAAGAATCATTGACATGTTGCCTCCAAGAAACACACTTCACCTACAAACGTAGAATAAAAATGAAGGGATTGAAAAAGATATTACATGCCAATGGAAACCAAAAAACCCAGAAGTCACTATATTTAAACAAAATCAATTTCAGGATGAAACTATGAGGAGACAAAGAAGGTCACTCTATAATGAAAAATGGATCAACTCAGTAAGTGGATATAACTATTTTAAATATATATGCACCCAACACTGGAGCATCCACATATAGAAATAAAATATTATTAGAACTAAAGAAATAGAAAGGACTCAATACAATAATAGCTGGAGACTTCAACACCCCATTTTTAGTATTGGGCAAGTCTTCCAGACAGAAAATCAACAAACATCACCCTTAATCTGCACCATAGACCAAATGGATCTAATAAATATTTACAGAACATTTCATCTGAGAGCTGCAAAATACACATTCTTTTTCTTAGCACATGGATCATTCTTAAGGCTAGACCATACGTTAGGTCACAAAACAAGTCTTAAAACATTCAAAAAATTAAAATAATATCAAGCATGTTCTCCAACTGCAATGGAATGAAACTAGAAATTAATAAGAAGAGGAGTTTTGGAAACTATAAAAATACATGAGAACTAAACAATATGCTCTTTAATGACCAGTGAGTCAATGAGGAAATTAAGAAGGAAATTAAAAAATATCTTGGAACAAACGATAATGGAAACATGACATGCCACAACCTAGGAGACACAGCAAATGCAATACTCAAAGGTTAGTTTATGGCTACAAGTACTTACACCAAAAATGAAGAAAAACTTCAAATAAGCAATCCAACAATGTATCTTAAAGAACTTCAAAAGCAAGAACTAACCAAACCCCAAATTAATAGAAGAAAAGTCATAATAAAGATCATAGCAGAAATAAATAAAATTTCAATAAAGCAAACAAAAGATCAATGAAACAAAATGTTGTTTGAAATTTAAACAAAGCTGGAAAATAGCAGGCTAACTATGAAAAAACAAATAGAAGACCCAAATAAATAAAATCAGAAATGAAGAAGAGACATTAAAAATAGATAATACAGAAATTTGAAGGAACATTAGTGGCTACTAACGGGCAACTATATGTGAATAAAATTGGAAAACCTTGAAGAAATGGAAAAATTCCTAGATATATACAACCTACCAAGATTGACCCAGGAAGAAATCCAAAACCTGAACATGCCAGTAAGAGGCAACTTGTTGAAGCTATAACAAAACATCTCCCAGTAAAGACAAGCCCAGGACCTGACAGTTTCATTGCTGAGCTCTACCAATCATTTAAAGAAAAACTAATGCCAATCCTACTGAAACTATTCTGAAAAGTACAGGAGGAGGGAATACTTCCAAACTCATTCTATGAGGCCAAAATTACCCTTATACCAAAACCAGAAAAATATGTTATCAATAAAAAGAAAAACTATAGGCCAGTACCTTTGATGAATGGTATCGTCTTACCTCAGTTAAGATAGGTTATATCCAAAGAAAGACACTAACAAGTGCTGGCAAAAATGTGGAGAAAGGGGAACCCTCATACACTGTTGGTGGAAATGTAAATAGGTAAAAATCATTATGTAGAACAGTTTGGAGGTTTCTCAAAAAACTAAAAATTGAGCTACCACATGATCCAGCCATCTCCCTGCTGGATATTTATCCAAAAAAAGGAATTAGCATATTGCAGAGGTATCTGTACTCCTATGTTTGTTGCAGCACTGTTTACCATAGCTAATATTTGGAAGCAAAGAGTGTCCATCAACAGATGAATAAAGAAAATGTGGTACTTACACTATGTAGTACTATTCTGACACTAAAAATAATGCGATTCAGTAATTTTCAATAACATAGATGGAACTAGAGATCATTATGTTAAGTGAGGAAAGCCAAGTACAGAAAGACAAACATCACATGTTCTCACTTATTTGTGAAACATGTGATGTGAAAGTCAAAACAATTAAATTCATGGATAGAAAGTAAAGGACGGTTACCAGAGGCTGGGAAAGGTAGTAGGATGGCTGGACGGGTGGTAGGGATGGTTAAATGGGTACAAAAATTTAATTAGAAAGAATGAATAAGACCTACTCTTTGATACCACAATAATGTGACCAGTCAATAATAACTATACATTTTTAAATAACTTAAAGAATATAGTTGGATTGTTTGTAACTCAATGAATAAATGCTTGAGGCAATAGATATCCCACGTTTCATGATATACTTATTTCGCATTGTATGCCAGTATCAAAACATTTCATGTACCCCATAAATATATATACCTACAATGTACCCACAAAATTAAAAATAATATGAAAAATTTTAAATGTAAATGAAAATTTTAAACTAATTGTCTTTCAACACATTTTCACAGTTTACAGAATCTTCAGGACACTTGATTGCTGGGAAAGATATTTAGTACACGTATTTTGTAGCAGAATTAGTCACCGTTTAAAACTTTTGCAGCATGTTCAACACTCTGGCTTAAATCCATTTTAGCAATTTTTCCTATAACTCATTTTGTATTTGGTTAGTTTTTCAGGGAAAGTCAGCAAAGACAGCTATTTTCTCCTAATTCCACTACTTCTCTACTCTACTATCATCCTACTCATCATTTTAAGGCTGTGACATCAATTCCATAATTCTATGTTTTTTATTTTTGTAGACATTTTATCATAGAAAATATACAAGACTTTACTTTTTCCACAGTCCCTAAAGAAAAATCTTTCGTAAGGAAGCCCAGTTCTTTTTTCCTGTTTATCCAGGATGTCGTGGAGGTAGAGAAGGTGAAAAAAATGCTCCGCTAGAGGTTTTGAATTGCTGGAGCTGATGACCATCACTATTCCTGCACAGCTTAGTTGGGTCCTTGTTCGTTTTGGGCTAGTTCTGAACCCCTAGACAGTGAACACAGGTGTGAAGTGGTTTCCCTGCAGGGTGGGGGTGGGACTGTTGCCAGTGGCAGCAACATCAGGTATTTTTATTTTCTGACTTAGGAGAGTGCATGCTTTGGCATCCTTTGTCCTGGTGGCAGGCTCCCTGATCTGCTGGGCCATGTGTTTCCTGGTGTGCAGGATGCTGCGTGGCCTCAAGTGCTATTAGCTGCCAAGCCAACACTGACTCTGAAGCCCTTTGAGTGGATGTGGGGGATGTTAGTGAGGCTCCCAGAATATACAGATACAGAAACTATTGGACCCCAGGGAAAACAGAAATACAGTTTGGCCTTGCTCTAAAAATGGTGCCATGCTATAACAACACTTGGTTTTTGTGGCTAATCCACAGCATGAATTTCCTCTCTGGAACAATGTAGTCCCATGTATTTTAGCCAGCTCACTATACTACTAACTTCAGTGCCTCTGAGGGTTGAGGGCCTTTCCTGTAACTAGGACTGCAGGTGTCTGTGGTGGGAATATAAACTGCTGAGGATCTCTGGCTTACATTTTCTCTACAATGGAAGTCCCTGCTGGTTCCATGCCAATTCAGCAAGTTGCCTCGATTCCTTGTGTATGTATGCTGCCATCTCCTGCTTCTGTGCCTCACATGGTCCCTGTTGCTTCCTTGGTGGTTTCCAGCATTCTCCCCTAGATGCTTTATTTTTCATATGGTTATCTACTTGCTGTTTTGGTTCTTCTTTGTAGAGGGGGCAAGACCTGGACACATCTGGTTAGTGGTCTTGATCTAGAATATTCTGTTTTTATAAGTAATATATTGCCTATACATTTCTTATTTCTTTTTTTTTTTTTAAGTTACAAAGAGGTTTAATTGGCTCACAGTTCCAGAGGCTGTACAGTAAGCACATGCTGGCATCTGCTAGGCTTCTGGGGAGGTCTCAGGAAAGTTAGAATCACAGCAGAAGACAAAGGGGTAGTGAGCACCTCATATGGTCAGAGCAGGAGGAATAGAGAGAGCGCAGGGAGGTGCTACACACTATTTTTTTGAACTTTTCAAAATATTTTATGACACGTTAGGTTCTGGGGTACATGTGCAAGACATGCAGGATTGTTGCATAGGTACATACATGGTAATGTGGTTTGCTGCCTCCATCCCCCCATCACCTATATCTGGCATTTCTCCCCATGTTATCTTTCCCCAACCTCCCTAACTCCCACTGTCCCTCCCCTATTCCCCCACAACAGACCCCAGTGTTTGATGCTCTCCTCCCTGTGTCCATGTGTTCTCATTGTTCAACACTCACCTATGAATGAGAACATGCAGTGTTTGGTTTTCTGTTCTTGTGTTAGTTTGCTGAGAATGATAGTTTCCAGGTTCATCCATGTCCTTACAAAGGACACAAACTCATCGTTTTTTATGTCTGCTTAATATTCCATGGTGTATATGTGCCACATTTTCCTTGTCCAGTCTATCATTGATGGGCATTTGGGTTGGTTCCAGGTCTTTCCTACTGTAAACAGTGCCACAATGAACATATGTGTGCATGTGTCTTTATAACAGAATTATTTACAATCCTTTGTATATATGCCCAGTAATGGAATTGCTGGGTCAAATGGAATTTCTATTTCTAGGTTCTTGAGGAATCACCACACTCTCTTGCAAATGGTTGAACTAATTTACACTCCCACCAACAGTGTAAAAGTGTTTCTATTTCTCCACATCCTCTCAGCATCTGTTGTCTCCTGATTTTTAATGATCACCATTCTAACTGGCATGAGATGGTATCTCAATGTGGTTTTGATTTGCATTTCTCTAATGACCAGTGATGATGAGCATTTTATCATATGTTGGTTGACCTCATAAATGTCTTCTTCTGAAAAGTCTGTTCATGTCCTTTGCCCACTTTTGAATGGGTTTGTTTTTTTCTTGTAAATCTGCCTTAGTTCTTTGTAGATTCTGGATATTAGCCCTTTGTCAGATGGGTAGACTGCAAAATTTTTTCCCATTCTGTTTGTTGCTGGTTCACTCTAATGATAGTTTCTTTTGCTGTACAGAAGCTCTGGAGTTTAATTAGATCCCATTTGCCTATTTTGGCTTTTGTTGCCAATGCTTTTGGTGTTTTAGTCATGAAGTCCTTGCCTATGCCTATATCCTGAATGGTTTTGCCTAGGTTTTCTTCTAGGGTCTTATTTCTTTAAATATATTTATTATACCAATTAACAATTGTTCCATCAGTTCCACTAAATTTGTTTAAATTTTTATAAATTTAACATGTTGCTTTTCTCATTTGTATTTGCATTTCCCAGTTTATTATTATTTTCAACTGAGTTTATTATCAGAAGTAGTATTCTGTTAAACTAGCAATCTTTTTTTAAAAAAAAAGTATAATTTGAGGTGTTTTCTAATTTCTATGCTTAAATACCCCACCATGACAGATGTCAGGCAATCATCATCACTCTATTCAGAGCTGGAAAGAGTAGCATAGCCAAGTATGAGAAATGGGTACAAATAGGTTCCATCACCCAACCAGATTACTTACACTAACACTTAAAGTAGATTGAGGAGGGAGAAGGCTAGGCATGAATTTTGCCCTTCCAGTGATTTGGAGGCAATCAGCCTGGGGATGAGGGTCCCTAACTATCACAGGATCCAGTAAAAATCACATCCCTTTGCTTTTACTCCAGCAGACAATTTCTCTCTTCAGGTAGTCATCATTAAATTCTTAGAAATATGAAGGCTTGAAAGAAAACAGTCATCTTAGTTTACATAACAATATCCCAAAGATGAAAGGGAGAATATAAATTTGTAGAACGGGAACTCAAGTACAGTTTTATCAGTCAGGTATAAGAGTCATATAGTTATTTTAAAAGATTGTATGGGGATGCAGGCAGAGCTAACCTTCAAAACTTCCCTTTCACTCAATACTACTCTCATTGCTGCCCTCAGATGTGTTTCATCCTAGGATGCAAGCAGGAATCCTTTCCTCACCTCACCAAACGCACACACACACACACACACACACACACACACACACACACATACATTCACAAGAACCCTTCCCTCTCTCTTTCTCTGTTTCGAGACTGAGTTTCATTCTTGTTGCCCAGACTGGAGTGCAATGGTGTGGTCTCGGCTCATTGGAACCTCCACTTCCTGGATTCAAGTGATTCTCTTTTCTCAGTTTCCTGAGTAGCTGGGATTACAGGAGCCCGCCACGAAGGACGGCTAATTTTTGTATTTTTTGTAGAGATGAGGTTTCACAATGTTGGCCATGCTGGTCTTGAGCTCCTGACCTCAGGTGATACACCTGCCTTAGCCTCCCAAAGTCCTGGGATTACAGGTATGAGCCACCACACTTGGCCCAGAACCTTCATTTTTCAAATGTTTCTAACAGTTTGTTGTTTTTGTAAATAATTATTATCTTGTATGCTTTTTCTCCCTCATTTACTTAGATTCATCAATGTTGATCCTGAGGGAAGAAACCTGCAAATCTTAAAAACTTCTCCCCGGATCATCTTATCATTTATACATAGCTAGACTATTGTGAATTCCACTCTGACATGGATTTGACGCAGGGTATATTTCTGAACATTATATATAATTTATCTCTCTTGTCTACTGATGGTTTTTCACTCTATGGATATTAACAGAAGTTTAATATTCAACTAAAAGACAATTAAAGAATTAAATCAAATTCATCTGTTTAGAACAAAAAAAGGATAATCATGATTGCCGTAAGTAAGGAAAATAAGGAGAAAATCACCTTTGAATTCTTCTTCTAACAGTCTTTTGCCTTGAAGTTGCCTGTATGTTGAAAAGAAAATAATGTATAAAAGACTCAAATGTAAACCAAAATAAGCGTTGCAGCATAGTTTTACCAAAATATCTTGTGAGTAAATCCCTTACTAATTTAACTACGTATCTAGAGATATGTGGCTATTAGGAACACCTCAAATTATTTATAAAACTGAAACATCCGAGGAAGATAATTATATTGCCCATATGCATGAAGATTCAGGCTTCATCTTTTCCCTAAAAGACAATTTACTAGAACTTTTAAGAATCTTGAGATTAAGCACTAACAATGTGTACAGAATCATATGATGGAAGGCTGGATGTAAGAGCTCTCCTCTGAAATTTCTCACAAATTTGAAAAGGGAATAGTTCTCTTGTAGGGTAAAAAAGTGATTTAACTCCTTGAATAGAGCTGCATGTAAAATTGCTGAAATTGAGACATCCGTATATCAGACTATTTTCTTAATTTTTATGAGTAAAAAGTATACTTAAATATATTTCCTTGCATAAATCATGTACGTCCTTTTAAATAAGAAAATAGAAATATGTGGTATTTAATTCATTATAAACCTCTTATAAATATGAATTAATACATTTAGTAGAGCAGGAAATAACCATTTAATTATATAGAATTAGAAAAAGTGAAAAATATTCAAGAATCTGAAGGTACTCAAAGATGTGTTTACATTATATTGTCTTTTCATCTATAACACCGACACATATCTCTAGTAATCAAAAAGAAACTTTGATTTGCAACTCAGTGATGAAACAGTTCCCTCTAGGTGAAAACTACTCACTTTTATATTTTCAACATCTAGTGCAATTGGGCAGAGAGTTAAAGCTAATTAGCTATTTCTTATAAATGTATTTGACACACCTAACACTAAGGGGAAAATGGGTAATTAACAAATTGTAGCCATTACCAAGAAAAAGAGCCCATCATTTGTAATTTTCATTCTAAAACCATGTCTATGTTACCAAAATATAGGTTTAATAGTTCTAAAACAAAAGCACTAATTAGAATAATTTTTATTTTGTAAGGATCCAAAAGTTGCCAAATCTAACCACTTAGAAATTACTTTTAAATCCTCAAAAGTTTAAATACATCAGCTTGCTAAACACATATAAAGTATTTAAAAGTGTATTAAATTATTCCTTTGAAAGTGTAGGATTTACATTTTTAAAATGATTCATTTGGTCACAGGTTGACAGTACTTTAAGATAAGTGACTATCACCACATGTATTTCATAATTCAGTAATTTTCTAATCTTATTAAAACATCATTTTAGACACCATTTCATTCAGGTGTTGCTTCACTTCTCGTCTTCATAATCTAAAGTGCAAATTCATGTTAGTTTTAAAACATCCCAATTAATTTTCACGAATTCTAAATATTCATATTTTCATCTGTCATTTTTAATAAAATTATTATTGTTTGAATTAACTCCACCTATGAAAATAAACTGATTGCTCATGTGGTTTATTTTTAATATGCACAAAATGGCCAAAATGTCAGATAATACACTTTAGTCACATTTTTACATTAAACATAAAATATATTAGACTAATCAATTCTGTCTTCTACAAAGAAATTTTCCTATATGGAGGATCTACACCTCCTATTTGTGAGTAGAGATCACTTTTTTCACACCAAATAGGAAATAATGTTTTTTTAAATAAATCAGGCAATTATTTTCCAGAAAGGTGTACACTTGGTTTACTAGAGTCATCTTCATCCCCAAAATACATTTTAGAAATACAGAAACATACTCTGTCTAAAAGTAGAAAAAAAAAACAAAATGAAACCAGTTACAATGACAAACTGGCTGATTAACCTTTTCCACAGGCAATGCCCAAACATGCTTCTAGTGCAAGTAAGAACAGTTTATTATTGAATTCACAACTTCATAGAAATGACAACTTTTAGAGCATGGATAATATCATACAAAGATATAAAAATTCAGTATTCCCCTTTGATTTTTGCTTCCTTCATTCTAGAGATTCTATTCAGTTTTCATACATTAAATAATGTTTGTGAAATAATGTAAGCTTCACAGGAACCATATTTTTTCATTGCAACACATTAAGTCATAAATCTTCAAAGTGGTCTAGCATCTATTGCATTATAGGGAAAAGCTTCCTTAGAAAGAATTCTATTCTCCTGCTTAGTAGCCAAGAACACCAGCACTTATGTGTATGTTGTTTCATAAGCACTGATGAATAATGTTGGAATTACTGAAGTAAAGTTATAATAATTTCTCAGACTATCATAAGCTTATGTTATTTGCTTATGTATCATAGAAAGTATTACTTGTAAAAACTCCGTATGTTTAATGACCTAAAATATCTATATTTACTTCAGGGTGTTTTAGTGCTTGAAATTCATAACAAAAAATTAAGTTTATAATAAGACAAACATTTCAAAATCTAATAGAAAACACATTAGTAAAATAGTGGCATGGATTGAAACCAAGAACAACACAGTAATTCTTCTATGACTTCAAATGATTAGATAAGCATAGTATAAACATAAGAATCATCATGCTAGTACTATATGGTGTTAAATGGGAAATTTTGACTGGTGCCCTAAAATACAGATAAGATATCAAAGTGAGATGAGAGGTAAACAAAAATGCAAATTTATGAAGGAAATCAATTAGAACCATTTAGGTGGCTTTTGAAATCTCTCATTAACTTTAAACATATGAAAACATTAAAAAAAAATTTGTTGCAAGGAAATTTAATGGAAAATATGTTTGTAGCAAGAGTTGCTACTTTGCTGTGAATTCCAACCCTGGCAATTTGCCTCTCACCATAAGACTGATGAAAAAGGCAACAGTGAGACAGCTTAGGATGAGTGATACTTGGCTCCCACATTTAATGGGATTCTTTGGGTTCGCATCTGACACTAAATGCCTAAAGAATATTTTTGTTTGTTTTTGTTTTGTTTTGAGATGAAGCCTTGCTCTGTGGCCCAGGCTGGAGTGCAGTGACACTATCTTAGCTCACTGCAACCTCTGCCTCCCAGGTTCTTCAAGCGATTCTCTGGCCCAGCCTCCTATGTAACTGGGATTGCAGGTATGCACCACCATACCTGGCTAATTTTTATGCTTTTAGTAGAGACAGGGTTTTGCCACCTTGGCCAGGCTGGTCTCGAACTCCTGACCTCAGGTGATACCCCTGCTTCAGCCTCCCAAAGTGCTGGAATTATAAGCGTGAGCCATTTTGCCCTGGCTATGCCTGAAGAATCTAAGACTAGTTTCTGCCACCATTGGACTATGGGATAGAGGTAGAGATGTAAGGGAGAGAGAGAACAAGAGCAAGAGACAGAGAGAGAGAGATTTTAGGAACTAACATCATCAACAAGATGGCAAATTGTATTTTCAATGGACTAGGATTGTTATACCCAAAGCAAGTTTGAAACAGAGGCGCCACACTCTGAGTTTGCTGAGAGTCCATTTAATGCCGGTGTCCAAGAGTCAGCTACTGCTCAAACCTCTCCGCCCAAAACAAAAGGCAGTCAACATTTTTATACCTGTCCATGTGTTAGGGGGTGGAAAGCAAATTGTTACAGAAGCTGAAAGAGCAGGTTAGGGAAGGGGGACCTAACAACAAAGATTCTATTTAAAGTTGTTTGTCAAGCGGGATGTGGGGTAGGCAGTTACACAGCTGCCGGTACAGGAGGTATGGGCTAGTGGGCCCTGTTTCTCAGAAAATAGGTTACAAAATACCAGGTGCCTCAGGCTACAAAGTTTCAGGAACAGAGTGCCCTACATAGCTCAGGGTGGTCAAAATGGAGTCAACAGGATTGGTTAAAATGAAGTCACCATAGCCAGGCTAGATTATCTTAGGATGAATCATGTAGAAAATAATGATATATTTAAAATTTTATGATTAGTTCCTAAAGATCTTCAGGTAGCAGGAATCAATGAAGAAACTCCTCAGGAGCTGAGGAAAGAGCAGCAGCTAGAGTATAAAATCTGTATTGTCTGAAATGGATGTTGTGGGTAGAGAAGAAGAGTAGAAAACCTCTAAAAAGACATAAAATATCCTACATGAGAATCAGTAGGATTTTTTAAATTACTACAAATTAAGGAAGTCTCTATTTTCCCCTACTTGATATCCATGTTCTGAACCCTGGAACAGTCAAAAGTCATGATAAGCAGGCCAGAAGAGGAAATTATTCACAAACTTCATCATATCTGCCATTAGCATAAATACATCCCACATGAATACGAGCCATCAGGGAGAGTGAAGAATGTTTAAATCAAAACCAAATTGTGGTTAAAATTAATTCATGAAACTGGAGATTTACCTAATTGAGACTTATTTTTGGATTTAAAATGAGAGTAAGCCTATTCATTATTTTAGAGTAACCATAAAAGTCATTATTCCTCCCAGAGATTTTATGCACTGTCATAACGAAAATTCTGTCTACTAAATACATTTTAAATGGTAAGAAGGAAAGAATAATAAAATTGCTTTTTTAAATATCCCATGAATCAAGTTTATTGAAGGTACTCCTTACAAGAAAATCACATCTGTATTTTGTATGTATCAAAATACAAATATCTTTGAAGATAAAAATATTTTTAATAATGCAATAGTTTTCTCTCCCAACTTTAATTTGTGTTTTTAAAAATTATGGTCAGCAAACATCGATGACAAAGATCCTACGTTGTTTCTACTACACAAGACAACTTAAAATCTGCTAAATACAGCCATACTGTTAGGAAAACCTCCAGGCAACAGAAGGGTTCAGTATAGAAGCAAAGTATAATTAGAGGGAGATACAATCCACTCAGATGCTCTTCAGAATAATCTGTAGGAGTCAAAGGACTTTTTACATTTATGCCTATATATATAAATATATTCACATATATATAGAACCATATGTATTGTATATGGTTTCATAGCAGCTATTAAGTACTCAGGCCGTATAAAATAATGAGTATCACATACAACTGTAAAACTGTAAACTTTATAAGAGCACTGTTGAAGTCCTGTTTATCACTTCTTTTCTATATTGGAGATTATAAAAACTACTCTACTCTTTTGACATCTCACTTGAAAAACAACAAATTTGTCATTAAAGCAGAGCTACAAAGTCAAGTGTATTGATATTGCTATTGACATCGCAGCATGAGAAGCTATAAATATTACATTTTAATATTAATTTGAAAGTCCAACTCATAATAAAGATAAATCACTTTTAGTTAACAGAAAATAATAGACAAGGGAATTATATAATGTCCTATATAATTAAAAATTGTATTAAAAACTGAGTTGCTTAAATTTCTACTTTTCAACCTTGTCAGCTTTTCCCATATTCTAATTTTTCGGCTAATAAAAATCAATTTATCCCCAATATTATTCTGAAACTGTTCCTGACAAGATCATTGTTCACCTCCACTGCTCAATTCTTAATTTTTATTGTATTCAAGTTCTGAGTGATAGTTATTACAGCTGGCTGTTGCCTAGTTCTTTAAATACTTTCTGCACTTCATCTCCAGGTCACCTCATTGATCTAGTTTTCTATAACACTTTCACTCCTTTTCAGTTTCATTTACTTAATTCTTTTCTTCCCAATCTCTGTTCTCAGTATCTTCTCTCATACTTGGTGATCTCATTCATTCCCTAAGTTTAAAAGCCATCTATACTTTGATACCTTCCAGATTATAACTACAACTCTGACCACTCTCCTAAAGTCTTGACTCACATATCCTACTGCCTGCTTGACATTTCCACTTAGATGACTAATAAGTATTCAAAGATTACCTAATCAAAGTTAAAATATACATTTTTATCTCCAAATATGGCACTTCCTTTTGTCCAGATGCTTGGTCAAAAAAACTCTGTGGCATCTTGAATCATCTCTTTATCTCACATCAAATGCATCATTAGGTCCTCTTGCTTTTCAGACACAGGTTCTAGTCAATATCCTTTCTTGCCTATACTACTGTTAAAGTTAATTTACCTGTCTGTTCCCACTTTTACTTTTCCAGTTATAGTATTCTCCATGGAATCTAAATGATCTTTTGAATATGTCAATCTTATTGTATTCCTTCTCCATTTAACTTCTCCAGTTTTTTTAATACACAAAAGATAGTATCTGACCACCTTACAATGGCTACCTCATCATATGAACTAGCACACAAAAATCTCCTTACTTTATATCTCTATTTTCCTTGCACATGCCATTCAGTCAGACTGCATTCTTTACAGTTCTTTAAACACTTTACAAACATCTACTTCTGGCTTCTCAATTCTTTCCCACATATTGACATGTCATGGCACTTCCTATGGTGTGAATGCATCCCCTACAATTCATGTGTTTGAAAATTAATCCCCAATGTAGGTCATGAGGGCTTTGCCCTCACAAATAGAACAATGCTGTTATAAAAAGGGCTTATGGGGATTGGGTTCCCTTTTATGCCATGTGAGGACACAGCATCAGTCCCATTTTGCTCTTCCACATTTCATCATGTGAGGATGCAGCAAGAAAGCCCTCAGGAAACAGCCAAGCCTGCTGGCGCCTTCTCTTCATCTTTCCAATCTCTAGAACAGTAAGAAACACACTTTTCTGTTCATTATAAATTACCCAGTCTGTGGTATTCTGTTACAGCAGCAGATGAAGACAGTGCCCATTAACACTTTATTCAGATGTCTGCTAAAATGTCACTTCATAAGAAAATCCTCCTCTGACCTATTTTATTAAAATTCTGACTCATATTACATTCTGTTCTAGTTATCTGCTTTATTTTCCTTCTTAGGATTTATCACCATCTAGTATTTTATTTTATACTTCCTTGTTTATTGCCTGAGTACTCCTTCTAAAATGTCAGCTCTGTTAGGGAAAAGACATTGTCTTTTATTCACTGATCTATGGTATCTAGCAGAGAGGTGGTACTAAAAAATGTATTAAGCAAATGACTACCACATATGGTATCATACTGGAAAAGTGTTAGTGCTGTAAATGTGAAGAGGGTTCAAATATTCATCTTTAGGGTGATGTAATGGCAGTGAACCTGTGTCAAAATAATTGAATTAATGGAGTAGATGAATAAAATTCCTTCAATTTTAATAAAAGTTAAAACATATGTAGATACATAAAAATTAATTGAAGTTAGAAATATATACTAGGTAAGCTATATGTCAAATACACATGAGCTTAATTGAAGTTAAACTAGAAATCTATCTATAAATATGTTTAATGTATACTTATATTTATTACTGTATATTCTATAAATAATAATTATATGTGTGATAATGTAATTAATATATATTTCCAACTTCAATTAAACTAATACTAAAACATAGAAAATAGTTTTTAAAAATTTCTACAGAAAGTCATATATTGAAATATTGCCATATTAAGTATTCAAGAGAATGAGAAAACAAACCTGATATTTATCTTAATCTCAGAAAGAATATATCGTAAGTCATGCTAAAATGTTTAATAAGGACAATCAAATGATATATGAAAAGTCAGCAAAAGTCATTATGGCAACTATGATTTTTAACCTGCTATCATTAATAATAGGCTATGCTAATAGTATATTGCACTTTGAGATATTTGCCAATCTTTAACACATGTAACCATTTGTAAAGTCACAACTCTACAATTTCAGTGATATTTCAAGAAATATAATTCTCATTTCAATATTTGACAAATTTATTAAATTTCTCTATAAATATATATTTGAAAACCTCCTTTATGATTTTTAATCTAATACTTTTTCCCATTTCAACTACACTAAAATGATACACAAAAAACAATGTAAAAATAAACTACAATTCAGTTATCTGTTAGCAAATGATGTTAAGCTATACATTAAAAAAGACAAATTTAGAAAAATGATGGAAAAATTAGAGTCTGATTCAAAAATGAAATGCCCC
The DNA here is from genome assembly GCA_963573385.1 of Cacajao melanocephalus. Lineage (NCBI taxonomy): Eukaryota > Metazoa > Chordata > Mammalia > Primates > Pitheciidae > Cacajao > Cacajao melanocephalus. The sequence goes on from CAUYLG010074866.1 coordinate 62,001, forward strand.
AAAGTTACAATTTATTGGTGTTACTAGAAGGAATATTAGTTTGTAAAGATGTACATTCAATAAGAAATCATATCATTAAAATTAATAGCATGCTTCATGGATAAATGAGGACAATGTAATCATGGCTATATTGGTTTATTTCAATGGCATTACAATTGTGATAAATTTATCTAGTTTGTACTACCTGTTTTGGCCATAATTCATAAATGAAAAGATGTTTTCCCATGTTTTTATGGCTTGATAGCTCACATTTTTGTCACTGAATAATATTCCATGACATGGGTACACCTCAGTCTATCTATTCACCTATTGATATCCAAAAGAAAAGGGAAAAAAAGGAACTTTAGTACATAGCTCCATAACAAAAATTTATTTGAGATAAATCATAGACATAGAAATATGAAAACTTAAACTGAAAAAAATCTTCATGACCTAAGCATAGGCAAATATTTTTTAGAACTCAAAAAATATGAATGACAAAAAGGGATAATTTTATGAAAATTAACTTTTTGATCATCAAGACAACATTTATATTAGTATTTTATTGTGATGTATAATCACTTATTATAAACTTAGCAGCTTAATTTCCATTTACTAAGTTACAGTTTTGTCATTCCAAATCTAGCACAAGGTGTTTGGTTCTCTGCTAAGTATATCACAATGCTGAAATAAGGGCATATTCTGTATTTATTTCTTGTCTGTTGGCTCTGGGGGTAAAACTGCTTCCATGATCATTATTATTGACAGAATCCAGTTCTGTAACTGTACGACAGAGTTGATTGATTTCTTGCTGACTGTCAACTCCTAGAAGCCATATGCCTTCCTGACCGCGTGATGTCTTCCATGAGTTTCTGACTTCCACTTCTGTGACCAGCTGCAGAAATATCTCTGCTTTTAAAGGGCTTAAGGTCTGCCTGCGTAATATCCCTAGTTTCTGGTCAACTGTTTCTTATTAAATAACATAATCACAGAGGTTTAAAATGATCAAATTCACAGTCCTGGAAGCTATATATCAAGTAAGAGGGTATAAGCAATCTGTGACCATCTTAGAATTCTGCTCACCATAATCCACACTCTGATCCCAAATATTCATGTCCCTTACAAATAAAAAATATAGCCACCCTTTCCCAAGGTTCCTAAGGATATTATCCCATTATAGCATAACCTTGAGTCCAACATTTTATCCTAATATCTTTGGCTCAAAAGTAAAAATTTCTCATCTAAGTTTGGTAAAATGGATGTCCTGAGTATACATTCATTAAGTACAACTCCTGTGGCATATTTTTTCTGAAAGCGTACTTTAAAACTAATTGAATAATTTATTTGTTGCAACACTCCCAGTATACAACAATGGGATAGCCATATGAGAACAATTATAGACATTTACTATAAAGAGAGAATAGTTCAAATACAGAGAAAGTGGAATGTAAAATGAAGTCACTGTTCCAGAGCAGTTTTGTAATCCAGCTGGGCAAACCAGAGTCAGAGTTTTTAAATTAGGGTTGAGTCCTGGAAATAATCTTCTATGGCTGTTATTATTGGCCTCTGGGCTTTCAGCCACATCCTTGGTGCTCTGGCTTTCACCCCATGAATCATGTTTCTATCTTCATGAAAGGTGGCAAAAAATAAATAAATAAAAATAAAGTTGAGTAGTTGTAACACATTGTAAGTAGTTTTGCGGGTTTTATGACCTACTTTCATTTTGTATTCTCTCTGTCTCTCTCTTTGAGATAAGATCTTTCACCATTGCCCAGTCTGGAGTGCAGTGGTGTGGTCTCGGCTCACTGCAACCTTATGTTCAGTCCATCCTGACTCTGTTCTCACTGATGGAACCTTGTTGGCTCTTACGTGGATTTCACAGGGGATGACTCTTAGACAAAAACTACAACCACAGGTGATTCTGAGATAATCATTTCTCTATCTTTTGCTTCTGCGGACATGGCTAAGGGACAAAGCCTGTAAACTTCCTATAGTCTCTCAAGTTAGATTGATAAGATCTGTGAGGCATACCTTTGATCTTTTTTATGTCATGCTTTTTGCATGCAATTTTAATGCCTTTCACCATCAGGGTAGGCTGAGAATTTCTCAAATTATCAACTTTTGTTCCTTTTTGTTGATTTGTTCTTTCCTATATTGATCTCTTTCCTTTTAGTTTACTTAAGCAGCAAGAAAGCAGGGAATGTTCTCAACACTTTAATTAGAAATCTCTTTAGCTCTATATCCAATTTGTCTTTTACAAGTTCTGCTTTCCACATAATTTCGGACACATTTGGCCAAAGTTTTGGCAATCACATAAAAATACCTTCTTTTTTTCTAGTTTCCAATAACATGTTCTACATTTCTTCTAGGTGGTCTCCACATCATTCTTAAAGTTTAGAATTCTAATAAATGTATGTTAATAGTGATTTAAGGCTTCTGTTAAGACAATCCAGAATTTTCCTATAAGGTTCTCTCTTCCTTCTAACTTCTAACCAGCACTATCTGTAATGTCTCTATTTCTACTAACAGTCTGTTCAAAGCACAATAGGCTTTTAAATAACATTCCTTAAAATTTTCTCAGCATTCTTCCACTGACCAATTCTACAAGTACTCCTACATTTTATATTTTGTTATAGCAGTACTCTACTTCTAGTACAAAATAGGCCTATTTAATTATTAGAAACTTTTTAATACTACTAACATAGAAGCTTTATTTTTTTATTGCTACACACTTAGCAGCTTAAACCTACATCGATTTATTGACTCACACTTACATAGGTCAAAAATTTGACTCTGTGGCTGAGTTCTCTGCTTGATATACACATAGCAGAAATCAAGGATTGTTGGACATAGTTCTTGCCTGAAGGCTTTGAGGAAAATTCTGCTCCCAAGCTCATTCTTCTTGTTAGCAAAATTCATTCAAATGTGAGAGTAGGACTAATGCTTCCTGGCTGGCTATCAGCTGGGGGTGGCTCTAAGTAACTATACTCCCTGCATTATTTAACACTAGTAGTCTCCCTCAACTTTCAAGCCAGCAATGGAATATCTAATCTTTCTCATTTTTTTAAACATCTTACTTCCTGTTACTACAATCTGTGTACAAAAGTTGCTTTTAAAAGACTCATGTGTTTAGGTCAAGCACAGCCAAATTTCTCTCTATCTTAAGCTTAACTGCGCCAAATAAGATGGTATTTCACTTCCCTGATTATGTTAATGAGAGTAAAATTTACCAAATTTAGAGTTCTGGAGATTATGCAGGGATTGTACACTAGGTAAAAAGGTATAAAACATCTCAGTGGTCATCACAGAATTCTGCCTAGCAAACAATTTTAAGGAAAATAATAGACAATCCACGGATTGGAAAAACTGTGCAGCACATATAGATGATAGAAGAGTCATATCTGAAGAGTATAAGGGCATTCTAAAAGTCAAGAATAAAAAAATAAACAACTCTCTAAAAATGGGCTGAAAAAAGCTCCAGAAAATAAACATAAAAAACTGCTTAACATATTTAGTTATCAGGACATTGCATATTAAAACTACATTGAAGTACCATTTTACACTTAATAAAATAATTGCAGTTGAAAAGAATTAAATAAATAATATTTAAACTTGGTGAAGATATGTAGCAACTAGACATCACATTATTTATGGGAATATAAAATGATATATCCGTTTTGGAAAACTGTTCAATATTTCCTTATGAAGTTAAATATACATGTTCCCCGTGACCTAACCAATTCCATGCTTGGTTGTATTAACTCAGGATAAATGAGAATATATGTTGAGAAAAATACATTTACAAGAATGCTCATAGCAGTATTGTTTATATAAGAGAAAAATGGAAATGAGAAATGCCAATCAACAAGAGAATAAATTATAATTATGTATTAGAATATTAGGCAGTAATAAAACCTGAATACAACAGCATAAATGAATCTTTCTAATAACATTCTAATTACACAACATTCTAATAACATAAAAGTCAAACACAGCGAAAGTGCATACCTTATTATTCCATTTATATGAAACCCCCCCAAAACACAAAATTTGTCTACAATAATAGAAAACACAAAGCAGTTACTTCTTGGGAAACAGGATTGGGTTGGAATTGCCCAGAAAAGAATATAGAGAAACATTCCAGGATAAGAAAAATATTATTTCGGTTGATTCAAATAATGTTAATGAGAAAATAGAAACTTTCACTTAATTTATATTAATGATATTTATTGAATTGAACATAAAGATCTGTGACTTTCATTGTGTAATCATTTCACCTTAATAAAATATATAATAAAAATAATAAAATAGATCTATATTGATACATATCTAGAGCTTAGAACCACATGAAGTGTTATCTAAGAAAGAATAATTTTCTGTAAGATCTGTTTAAAAACTATAGGTTTTAAGAATTATCCATTTATATTGTATTTATTGTCTCAAGTTTTTAGTTTGTGAATGCAATCGGGAACATAAAAATAGAGTATTACTCTTATAAACACGCTACAGAAGATTTGCCAGTTATATATAAAATATATTTGTGTGCAGTCATTTCTTTCTATACTGATATGTGTTTTAATTTCCCACTTCATAAAACTAAAAATATATGAAAGGAAGAAAAAAGTATATATATATAATATAGAAGAAAATATATATTATATATTACATACATTATATATAGAAGAAAATATATATATTATATATATTATATAGATGTAAAAGTTTTCTTCTAAAAGTGTTAAAAACTATTTTTTTCTGCTTGGTAACATCTATATTGTTAGAAGAATCTCAGTAGTACAATTGTAACAAATCCTAATCATGAAAATAAATAAACTCTGAGACAGAAATTGGTAGCATGTAGTCTTTGGCACTTTGATGCTAGAGGTTGTGATACTCAGGGACAACTTTTATGATGAGAACTGAAACATTTAATGTTTTTTAAAAGAATCATAACAGGTTGGGACAGTTAACTTGGGAGATTCAACCAGAATATTTGGAGAGCAACAATTTATCTACCTCCACAAATCTTGGGAATGTACAACACTCAAAAATTCAAGTATTCAATAGCTACTATATTATTTTTGTGACTTTCATATAAATGGAATAAATTATGTGCTTGATTTGTGTTTTACTTTTTTGTCTTTATAAAGTTTTAAGATACAGTCATACTGTTGTATCAGTGTTTCATTCATTTTAATAACTGAAAAATAATGACTCAATACTATGGAGGTAGTAGCCACAATAAGGCAATAAATGAATAAGACAAAAAAAAATAGAGGTAGTTTCCTCAGGTAACATGTTTTTTCCTGCTGAACCATGATGTTGTTCATTATTCTGAGATTCCTTTTTAAACAATGATTGTAATGCTAAATGAAATCCCTCATAAGATGCATTTATATTACCTTCATAATACATACCAATATTTCCTAGATTTCAATTACTTTGTCATACACATGTTGTATATTAGTGTACAATGAACATTATATCTGTTATGCATTATTGTGTAAATTAAGCTCATGCTATGTGCTATGGGTTGAACTGTGTCCTGCAAAAAGATAATTTCTAACCTTCAGTCTCTATGAATACTATATTTGGAAATAGGGTCTTTACAGATACAATCAAGGTCATACTGGATTAAGATGGGCCATAAATTCACTAACTGCTGTCCCTATAATAAGATTATGACAAACTCACAACCAATATCATACTAAATGGGCAAAAACTGGAAGCATTCCCTTTAAAAACAGACACAAGACAAGGATGCCCTCTCTTACCACTCCTATGCAATATGTATTGGAAGTTCTGGCCAGGCGAATCAGGCAAGAAAAAGAAATAAAGGGTATTCAGTAAGGAAAAGAGGAAGTTAAATTGTCTCTATTTGCAGATGACATGATTATATATATGGAAGACACATCGTCTCAGCCCAAAATTTCCATAAGCTGATGAGAAACTTCAGAAAAGTCTCAGGATACAAAATCAATGTGCAAAAATCACAAGCATTCCTACACACCAATAATAGACAAACAGTGAGCCAAATAATGAGTGAATTCCCATTCATAATTGCTAAAAAGAAAATAAAATACCTATAAATTCAACTAAAAAGGGATGTGAAGGACCTTTTAAAGCAGAACTAGGAACCACTGCTCAAGGAAATAAGAGAGGACACAAACAGATGGAAAAACATTCCATGCTCATGGTTAGGAAGAATCAGTACCGTGCAAATGGCCACACTGCCCAAAGTACTTTATAAATTCAGTGCTATCCCTATCAAGCTACTATTGACTTTCTTCACAGAATTGGAAAAAAACAACCTCAAACTTCATATGGAACAAAAAAATAATAATAATAATTGCATAGCCAAGACAATACTAAGCCAAAAAAACAAAAACAACAACAACAACAACAACAAAAAAGCTGGAGGCATCACCCTACCTGACTTCAAACTATACTATATGCATATGGTAACAAATAAAGGATGATACTGGTACGAAAACAGAGATACAGACCAATAGAAAAGAACAGAAGCCTCAGAAATAATGCCACACATCTACAACCATTTGATCATGGTGCAAACCACCATGGCATGTGTATGCCTATGTAACAAACCTGCACATACACCACAGAACTTAAAGTATAATTTAAAAAGAGAGAGAGAGAGAGAGATCTGGAGACAAAACCTGACAAAAAGTAGCAATGGAGAAAGATTCCCTATTTAATAAATGATGTTGGGAAAACTGGCTAGCCATAAGCAGAAAGCTGAAATTGAATCCCTTCATTATACCTTGTACAAAAATTAACTCCAGATGGAGAAAATATTTAAACATAAGACCTAACACCAAAAAACCCTAGAATAAAACCTAGGCAACACCACTCAGGACATAGGCATGGGCAAGGACTTGATGACTAAAACATCAAAAGCAATGGCAATGAAAGTCAAAATAGACAAATGGGATCTAATTAAACTTAAGAGCTTCTGCATGGTAAAAGAAACTATCATTAGAGTGAACCAGCAACCAACAGAATGGGAAAAAGTTTTGCAATCTACCCATCCAACAAAGGGCTAATATCCAGAATCTACAAAGAACTTAAACAAATTTATAAGAAAAAGCCAAGAATCCCCATCAAAAAGTGGGCAAAGGGTATGAAAAGACACTTTTCAAAAGAAGACATTTATGCAGCCAATAAACATATTAAAAAAGCTCATCATCACTGGTCATTAGAGAAATGCAAATCAAAACCACACTGAGATACCATCTCATGTCAGTTAGAATGGTGATCATTAAAAAATCAGGAGACAACAGATGCTGGAGAGGATGTGGAGAAATAGGAATGCTTTTACACTGTTGGTGGGAGTGTAAATTAGTTTAACCATTATGGAAGACAGTGTGGCGATTCCTCAAGGGTCTATAAATAGAAATACCATTTGATCCAGCATTCCCATTACTAGGTATATACCCAAAGGATTATAAATCATTCTGTTATAAAGACACATGCACATGTATGTTCATTGTGGCACTGTTCACAATAGCAAAGACTTGGAACCAACACAAATGCCCATCAATGATAGACTGGATAAAGAAAATGTGTACATATACATCATGGAATACTATGCAGACATTAAAAGGATGAGTTTATGTCCTTTGCAGGGACATGGATGAAGCTGGAAACCATCATTCTCAGCAAACTGACACAAGAACAGAAAACCAAACACTGCATGTTATCACTAATAAGTGGGTGTTGAACAATGAAAAAACATGGACACAGGGAGAGGAACATCACACTAGGGCCTGTTGGGGTAGGGAACTAGGGGAGGGAGAGCAGGGAGTGGGGGTATAGGAGAGGGATAG
>CAUYLG010074871.1:0-16778 GCA_963573385.1 Cacajao melanocephalus
TTCTAGCCTGGGCAATAGAACAAGAATCCCGTTCTCTCTCCCTCTTTCTCTTCCTCTTTCTTTCTCTCTTACATTCTTTTTTTCTTCTTTCTTTCACTCTTTCTTTCTTCTTTTCTCTCTTTTTCTTTCTTTAAAAAAAAAAAAAAGAATTTCCATCCTACATGGTCATAGGAAGAAATAGTAGATAAATTTTACTTTTAATTGTTACTGCTGTGTTGAATTCATTCTGAGAGTTTATATTTAACTTTTGTTAGGCAACGCCTTTGAACTTAGTTCCTGAAATTCTTTCCTGCATGCGTGTTGCTGGAAGGAGGCAGCAGGTAAACACGACTCTCCATTTTCTTGTTTTGAACATTGAAGAGGTTTGGAAAAGTCAGCTCGATGTCAGGTCACATGTAGCAGCACAAATAGGAGCTCTGCAATAATATTAAGAGAAATATGGAGGATTAAGAGGTTTGGAAATGAATCGCTAATTCTTCTTGTACTGGTCCAAGTGTTTTACGTGCCTTAAACCAATTTCATCTTTCCAATAACTACAGGAGGTAGCGTGTTATTTTGCTAGGACTGCCATAGCAAAGTGACCTAAACCACAGAAATGTATTTTCTCCTTCCTTCCTTCCTTCGTTCCTTCCTTCCTTCCTTCCTTCCTTCCTTCCTTCCTTCCTTCCTTCTCTCTCTCTCTCTCTCTCCTTCCTTCCTTCCTTCCTTCCTTCCCTCCTTCTTTCTTTCTTTCTTGATGGAGTTTTGCTCTTGTTGCCGAGGCTGGAGTGCAATGGTACGATCTCAGCTCACTGCAACCTCTGCCTCCCAGATTCAAGTGATTCTCCTGCTTCAGCCTCCCAAGAAGCTGGGACTACAGGCATTTGCCGCTATACTTGGCTAATTTTTTTGTATTTTTAGTAGAGATGGGATTTCACCATGTTGGCCAGGCTGGTCTTGAACTCCTGACCTCAGGTGATCCACCCACCTCAGTCTCCCAGAGTACTGGGATTACAGGCCTGAGCTACCATGCCTGGCCTACATATGAATTTTTTTAGGGGAGAAATAATTCAGCTCGTAACAGGCAGGTTCTGTTGTTATTATATATCCCACTTTCCTGCTGTTAGGAGAGGTAAGAGCACAGGTTTCTATGAGAAAGACCCAGAGAACATAGCAGAGAGTGATGGAGCCATATTGAGGATGGAGTGATGACGTTTTCAGGTGAAACACAAGCTGAAATAAAGGAAAAGATTTGGAGTCACAGGTGGTTAGGCTGCTGGCCAGTGGTCTGGTAGAGTCTCAGGTCATGAAGGAATGTCGAGCCAGCAGTCCATGGCCTGATGAAAGCATTCCACAACACTGTGCCTACTGAATACAGCTCACATTTCTTGGTCAATTGGCTTAAATCTAACTTATCTCTATTCCCTGTACAGGTGTACTTGAGATGGTAAGTGCAAGCATACATCTGCTTCTAAGGGGGATGCCTTTGCCCACAGTCCCTCCTGCCTCTCCCTGAGTCCAGCATTGCTGGTTGAAGTAGGCATGGGCATCTGCTAGCCTGGCATGCAAAAATGGACCCGTCTAGCAAGGCTCCTACTTTTAGAACTAGAAATGGGCAAGGCAACAAAAAGTAGGAGCAGAGGGAATGTGTGATTCGGGGAGAGGGGTCAGAGTGGCCACTAGGGCCACTTCCAGGTCAAAGCTAAGATGGAAGAGAGACCTGGATAAGGCAGAAGGAGCTGGCTGAAACAGGATAACTGAACAATGCAGAAAAGCATGCCAGAGACCACACAGTCTGAGAGTGGATCTGAACATGATCAGGGGTCTCTAGAGTTACCTCCATCTCCCTAGTGCAAATATATTCTTAAAAGGACCAAATACATATGTCACCTCCATCTCCCCAGCCCAAATATATTCTTAAAAGGACCTATCTCCCTAGAAACTCACTGGTTGCAAGAATTTGAATGAATCCTTGCATTTGCACTGGCAATACCCAGTTGAAGCAATATCCCTTTCCTAGGAATTCCTTCATTCCATTATTGGGCACTGCCATGGTCTCAATGCCTGTGTCCCCTCAAAATTCAAATGCGGAAACCTAATCCATGGTGCAATAGTATTAAGAGGAGAGACCCTTAGGATGTGATTAGGTCATGAGGGTGGAGCCCTCATGAATGGGATTAGTGCCCTTATAAAAGAGGCCTGAGGTCAGGCGTAGTGGCTCGTGCTTGTAATCCCAGCACTTTGGGAGGCTGAGGCCAGTGGATCATGAGGTCAGGAGTTCGAGACCAGCCTGATCAACACGGTGAAACCCTGTCTCTGCTAAAAATGCAAAAAAATACACCCAGAAGGCGGAGGTTTCAGTGAGCCAAGATCGAACCATTGCACTCCAGCCTGGGCAATAGAGCAAGACAGAGCAAGACTCCATCTCAAAAAAAAAAAAAAGAGGCTTGTGACCAGGCATGGTGGCTCACATCTGTAAACCCAGCACTTTGGGAGGCCGAGGGGGGCAGATCATGAGGTGTCAGGAGATTGAGACCATCCTGGCTAACACTACTGAAAATAACAAAAAGTTAACAGGTGTGGTGGTACGTGCCTGTAGTCCTAGCTATTCAGGGGGCTGAGGCAGGAGAATTTTGCTTGAACCTAGAAGGCAGAGTTTGCAGTCAGCTAAGATCATGCCACTGCACTCCAGCCTGGGCGACACAGCAAGACTCCATTAAAAAAAAAAAAGTCCTCGGGGAGTTGTTTGCCGCTTTCATCATTCGAGATCACAACAGGAAAGTGCTATCTACGAAGCAGAGAGCAAGCCCTCATCAGATACTGCCTCTGCTGGCTCACTGATCTTAGACGCTGCAAGATCTAGTAATGTAAGAAATAACTATGTTATTTATAAATTACTCAGTCTACAGTATTTTGCTATGGCAGCCTGAAGGGACTGAGACAGGCACTCATGTGCTGGGAGCTGTCTAGGGCAATGAAGATTCAACACTAGATAAGACTCCTGCACAGAGTGGATTTACTTGTGGTCATAGATGGTAATGTTTGATACTCGCTACCGGATTACTCACCACAGTTCCATGCCCTGGGCTTGCCCATCTGAGCCACAAGCTTTTGACTTACACTGTTCAGAATATTTTCTCGTCATAGAATTCCCTTCACCAGCTAAAATCCTACCCCATTTGCTAGTCCAGCCCACAAGCTACCTCTTCCTTATAGCTTTCTAGAAACTCTCAAAGTTAATTTCCCTCTTTCCTATACCACTTAACACTTCTGTGGCCAGCGTGGCACTATGCCATTTGGCCTTAAAGTTAGTTACATGCCTAATCTTCTTCAGCAATGTAAACTCCTAAAGAACCAGAAATGAGACTGATTCCCCCTCTTCCTAGGGCTTATCATGGAACCTTCCCCATATGATCCATTCAATGCATACCGGTTAAAATTACATTCAACCTATGAGGAGCCAGCAAGGGAGAAAGTGAGCAGGACATTGACCTTCATCCCTTATTCCCAGCTTCCATATCCAAGAATATGACCCACCCTATCTCCTAAAGTAAAATGAAATGGAGGTGCATAATTAAAGGCTTCAGTCTAGCTGCCTCCCTACAAATCTAAATTATCACCAGCTCATGGATAAGCTAGTTGTTTTTCAGCCTTGGCATGTGGTCAAGATTGCACAGCTAGGAAGAAAGCATAATAAAATACTTCCAAGTGCTTTGAACTGGCAAAACTGTGTTTATACAATTACATAAAAACAAGCTAATGTGATGGCATTGCGGACATTTAATGATGCTGGGGTCAGGAAATTACAGTTCCCTGGTTCCATGTTTCACTGCAGAGTGGTTTGCATCTCATCAGAAAAGAATCTCACTTTGGAGTTAGTCCTTCATGCATGGGGCTTGCTACAGATAAGGGGCCGGTAAAGTGAATTCTTATGTGAATTTTTTTTCCTCCTGAGAGGTGAATATGTCAGGTGGATTTAGCTTCTGGGATGTACCAGAAAATTCCACTAATGATGTGCAGGTGGCAGCAACGTGGAGAATAATAAAAGATATCTTCTGTGTCTTTTGTATGTGTGTCCAGGACTTTTTTCCAACCACTTCTTCTATGAAGCCCCAAGACCTTGCCAAGACCTCATGGACATGGGCCAGAGATGAGCTAATGCAGTACTAGAAAGAGCACTGGCCTTGCAATCAGAAGACACAATTAAAGACTCCGATAGCCACTGAGCAGCCATGGGATCTTGGGCATCTTGCTGGACTTCTTTAAATCTTAGATTGCTCATCTGTATACTCAATAATTGCTTAAGGTCCCTTCCACGGTTTGAGTTGAATCTATGTCAGTTCATTAGACTGTTGTCCCACATCTACAAAATTACTGGAGCTGACCCATCCACATTAGGGTTATTCTTCTAATTAGACTGATTCATACACATGTTCTGACCTGGCTCTCCCTGTGACTAATGCTGCATCTTTCATACGGCGGCCTGAAGTAATATGATTTGGCTGGGACTGTGACACTGTGTCCCCTTACCCGTACATGGTATTAGAGGCACGGCTTCTCGGATTGCTATTATCTCCCCAGCAGCATATTCTAATAGTTCATTCATGTGATCACTGGCCTTCAAGGATTTTATCACAGTATTATTTGAACTAAGTGTTTGAGTTCTTAAGCTGAGAGGCTAGATGAGGGATACATTATCTATGCAGGGGTAATCACTTGTAAAAATAAGGAGATTCAACACAGTTAAAGGAAAATGGGAAATCTGCCATCAGAAATGTTTACCCCTTGGGGCAGTTCTAAAATGCTCTTCTTGGAATCCATATTTTTGAAACATGGACCAACAAGACTATAAAGTGCAGCATTCCTAAGGCCAAACTGCCAAGATGGAATCCAAAACAGATTTGCATTGCATTGGGAAGCTTGTAGCTGGGAATGGCAGTGCATGCCTATAACCTCAGCTACTTGGGAGGCTGCAGCAGGGGGATCACTTGAGCCCAGGAGTTCAAAACCAGCCTGGGCAACATAGCAACATCCTGTCTCATAAATTAAAAAAGGATTATAAAATACAGATGCTAAGAGAGATTGTGTCAGTAAACCCACCTCATTTTTGACATCTAGTGCTATCAATGCCCTCAAACACAGTCCCTTTAAAGTTTGCCTTTTTTGGACTCATAGGTCACAGCACACTGAGGTCACAGCTGTGGAAGTTGGAGCACTCTGGAAAGCAATTATCAATATCTATTAAAAGTCATGAATGCATCTAAATCCCTGCATCAAGTAGCTCTACTCTCAGAAATCTATTCCAACATCGTAAAGAGATGGTCAAAAATGTATGCATAAAAGACGTTTCCAACGGAAATTGAAACCAGCAATGGGAAAATGATTCAGTACAGGATGTGATAGAAAATGTCACTAAAATGATGCTTCTGAAGACTGTTCTAATAATATACAGAAATTTTTATGCAATCTTAGTAAAGAAATGAGGTTGCAAGTTTTACATACAATATTTTTCAACACATGTGAAGACAAATGAGGACATTTCTTCTCTATATGCTTTTTTTTTTCCAGGTGGAGTTTCGCTCTTGTTGCCCAGGCTGTAGTGCAATGGTGCGATCTCGGCTCACTGCAACCTCTGCTTCCTGGGTTCAAGCAATTCTCCTGCCTCAGCCTCCCAAGTAGCTGGGATTACAGGCACCTGTCACCTAATTTTTTACATTTTTAGTAGAGATGGGGTTTCACGGCCAGGCTGGTCTCAAACTCCTGACCTTAGGTGATTCACCTGCCTCGGCCTCACAAAGTGCTGGGATTACAGGCATGAGCCACTGTGCCTGGCCTCTCTATATGCTGTTTTTATTCTCACGTTTATTCCTTACACACACGTTTGTTCAAGAAAGAAATATAATATTGTGGTATACTGACTCTCACCTTTATAGACTTATTAAACATTTCAGATATAACCCTTCACATGCAATACATAAAACTCCAAGTTTATATTAAATAGAAATTAGAGAATGAGTATAATACTGCAAAATTATCTATTCTGTGAGTCACTCTATGGGACTTGCTCTCTTGGTACATTTAAATTTACCCAGCTGACAAAATACAAGGTTCACAACTGCAGAAATTAAAGCTCATGCTATTTCTGTTTAACAGCTGAACTTCCACTCAGGTAATACTGTAGTCATCTAGTTGACCTTCATCCAAAAGGTACTTTATAAGTGGCCTTACTAACTTAATAATATAGCAACGCTTTATAACATTTTATGATTATACAGACTTAGGAGAAACCATTGGTTACATTATGTACTCATAGAGTCACTAAATGGGGGTCACTGCAGCTACAGCAAAGGATCTATCCAACACAGTCAATTTTGTAGGCATTTTCAGCTATGGGGCCATGAGTCCTTTTCTTCCCTCCCATCCCCACCTACACAAGCATTTGGAAGAGTCTCTGCCAGGGCCAATTATGCTATTATTAGTGAAGCTTCCTTTTTTTTTTTTTTTTTTTTTTTTTTTTGAGACAGAGTCTCACTCTGTTGCCCAGGCTGGAGTGCAGTGGCTTGATCTTGGCTCACTACAACCTCTGCCTCCCGGGTTCAAGCGATTCTCCTGCCTCAGCCTCCCGAGTAGCTGGGATTACAGGTGCCCACCACCACACCCAGCTAATTTTTGTATTTTTAGTAGAGACGTGGTTTCACCATGTTGGCCAGGCTGATCTCAAACTCCTGGCCTCAAGTGATCCACCTGACTCGGCCTCCCCAAGTGTTGGGATTACAGGTGTGAGCCATCATGCCCAGCCAAGTTTATGTTTTCTGTGTGCAATGCAATGATGAGGTGGAAATTATTATACCCAGTTTACAGACAGAGAAATACAGATGATAAAAATAGAAATATTTGTGTTTTTTACAAATGGCTATTTCGTTTTTAAATAGCAAAAATGTCTTGGGAAATATGCTTGACTACATGTGGGAAAAAAAGTTAGATTTTTCTTCTTAGCACATACCTAAGTAAATTCCAGAAGAGAATAAGGAGATTAACTGTAAACACTGAAAATACAAAACTGCTAGATGAATAGAATAAATATTTACCTAATTTCAAATACAGTAGAATTTTCAAACAAAAGCCATAAAAGAAATTATCTCTTTTGATTATACACATCTTTTAAAAGTTTTGTCTATCTAACAGTACTGTAGACAAAATATAAACGTGGAAAATAAATTTAAAGAAATATTTGCAACATACCTGAATGAAGAGACGGTGTACTATAATAAAAAAAATTAAAATATTAGGACCAGGTGCAGTGGCTCACTCCTGTAATCCCAGCACTTAGGGAGGCCGAGGTGGGTAGATCTCTTGAGGTCAGGAGTTAGAGACCAGCCTGGCCAACATAGTGAAAACCTGTCTCTACTAAAAATACAAAAATTATCTGGGTGTCATGGCGCATGCCCAGCTACTCAGGAGGTTGAGGCAGAAGAATCGATTGAACCCGGGAGGCAGAGGTTGCGGTGAGCTGAAATCAAGCCATTGCTCTCCAGCCTGGGAAACAAGAACAAAACTCCATCTCAAAATAAAATAATAATAATAATAAAACAATCACCACCAGAAAGGGAGCATGGAGAAGTAATCAAGTATTTTTGAATAGAAGAATTTGACTTTATATCCTCAGGTCAAAGACAAAAACTATAAGTAATTATTATAGTTAGTAGGTTTGTTTTTCACAGTGTTATGTGTTAGCAATTCTGAAACTACGTATATTCTAGAATTGACAAAATAATGGAATCCAGGTTTTTTACTATCAAAGAATGGAATTACAAATATACAAAGGGAGAAAGCTGGAAAGCATCTTGTAGTGTTGGATTGGAATTGGAAGTATCAGTATAAATGCATGGTTTTAAATATGTAATTATAGAAATCAATATGAATCTCAGGACACAGACATATACCTGGCTCTGTTTGCTGCAATGACATTCTGGTAGCAATGAGCATATTTAGTGCCCAGACATGGTTTTCAAATACCACTCTCCACCGAAAGGAACCAGAGCTCCTTGGAGAGTTGGCTGATTCCAAAGATGAAATGTTATGCTGAGCACGTAAAGAAATGCTGAAAGAATGATGGGAACATGTCACAAAGACATAGGAACCAGCTCAAAGAGGCTCCCACTGATCAACTCTGGGACGATTTGAACATTAAAATAAAAGAGCAACAGATTATCATTCATCGAATAAGATTAGAATCCATGAGCATCTACATTCATATAAATGAATGAATACATAAATAAATGGATGGAGAGAATGAAAAGGGCTTCCTTAGAGCAGAATGCAAACTAATAAATGAAGAATGATGGAATGAGAAAATCGCCTTTCAATAACCATCATAATAATAACTGATTCAGTAAGAATCATCAAAGGATGGTAAAAATAGCAGTAAAATTTTATTTTATTTTATTTTTGAGACAAGGTCTTGCTCTGTCACTCAAGCTAGAGTGCAGTGGTATAATCTTGGCTCATTGCAGCCTCAAACTCCCAGGCTCAAGTAATCCTTCCACCTCAGCCTCCTGAGTAGCTGTAACTAAAGGCACACACCACCACACCCAGCTAATTTTCGTATTGTTTTTGTAGAGACAGGGTTTTGCCATGGTGCCCAGGCTGGTCTTGAACTCCTGGTCTTAAGCAATCCACCTACTTTGGCCTCCCAAAGTGCTGGGAGTACAGGTGTGAGCCATCGTGCCCAACCACAAATAGTTTTAAAGATTTAATAGGATGCTTATATAGTTTCTAATTGTTCCCTGTTAGATAGCTTTTAATTTCAAAGGGTAAAATGGCAACTTTTACAGTAGAAAATGTTGGTAGGAACCACCTTAATCAAATGATCAGAGTTAACAACATCAATAGTGTGTCAGAACAACAGCACATGCTTCCTGCCCTAAGAAAAACAGTGCATCACTTCTGCAATATGTCTGCCAAGATGCATAACATGAATCTAATCATGAGGAAACATCAAAAAACTCAAAACCCCTTTACAACATAATTGATCTGTACTCTTCAAAAGTGTCAAAGCCAGACAAGAAAGACTGAAGAACTACCCAGATTAAAGGATACCAAGGGTACAAGTGTCATAAGTGTTCTTTTTTTTTTTTTTTTTTTTTGGTGACAGAGTCTTGCTCTGTTGGCCAGTCTGGAGTGCAGTGGTCACAAGTGTTCTCGGATTAGATCCTGGACTAAATTTTTTTCTTTTGATAAAATAGCAATTGTGAGCCAATTGGTGAAATTAAAGAAATTCTGTGTAGATTAAATTCTACTGTAATGTCAATGTTAAGTTTCTGATTTTGGTAAATAGAATCTCGGGGTATATATAAGACTGGTCTTGTTTTTAGAGAATATACACAGAAGTATTTATTTATTTATTTAGTTTGAGTCAGGGTCTTGCTCTGTCTCCAGACTAGAGTTCACGTCATAGCTCTATGTGTGATCATACTTCACTGCAGTCTCAAATTCCTGGGTTCAAGGCATCCTCCCTCGTCAACCTCCTGAGTAGCTGGGACTACACCCCAGCTAATTTAAAATTTTATTTTTGTAGAGACGGGTTTTGCTATGTTGCCCAGGCTGTTCTCAAATTCCCGGCCCCAAGCAATCCTCCTGCCTTGGCCTCCCCAAGTATTGGGACTATAGACATGAGCCACTGTGCCCAGCCACACGGAAGTACTTAGAGCGAAGGGTAATGGAGTTGGCAATTTACCATCAGATAGTTCAAAAAAAGTCATATATGTAGGAGAGAGGTAGAGAAAGCTAGAGAGATATGAGGCAAATATGACAATATTTGTATTGGGGAATCTGGGTAAGAGTGTATTGAAATTCTCTATTCTATTTTTGCAATCTTTCTGTAAGTCTGAAAATTTTAAATGGTAGAGACATGAGAATTTTTTTCAAAAAGTCTCTCCACAAACACACACAGAGACACACGCATGCAAAAATATGACTGAAGGGAATTTAGCAAAAATGTTAATAATGTTTATATCTGGATGGTGAGATTACACAGTAATAAAAAACATTACATTTGAAATTAATCTTTATGTTTTTACATTCTACACATCTTCAATCAGGTGTATTTATTTTAAACATACCAATTTATTTAAAATTTAAAAAGCTCTAGCAGGGTCTGTGGCCCTTGCTCTGCCTGTCACAAAGTCACTACCTCTTTGGTGACAGTTGTCTTGTTTTCATTGCTGCTTGGCTATGCATGGGCACACCCATCTGGGCTTCATCAGCAGCTGTGGTGGTGGCAAAATAGTTCTGGGTATGACCATGACAGCAAGACAGCTGTAGTCTCAAATGACTGAGAGTGTCACATGCTTTTCCCCTGAGGTGCTGAGTAGACCGTATACCAGAAGGAATTCTAAAAACAGCAACGTGCGTGCTTTTTGCTGCGGAAGCACCCTGTCACTTTCTTGTGGCCCACACATTTCAGAGTGAGAAACTTGGGGTGTGTCTGCATTGTTAAAAGTGTCCTTTGATTATTTTTTGTTTGTGAGACAGATTTTCACTCGTTGCCCAGGCTGGAGTGCAGTGGCTCAATCTCGGCTCCCTGAAACCTCCGCCTCCCGAGTTCAAGCAATTCTCCTGCATAGGCCTCCCAAGTAGTTGGGATTACAGGCGCCCATCACTATGCCCAACTAATTTTTTTTTGCGTTTTAGTAGAGACAGGGTTTCGCCATATTGGCCAGGCTGGTGTTGAACTCTTGACCTCGGGTGATCTACCCACCTCAACCTCCCAAAGTGCTGGGATTACAGGCATGAGCCACTGCACCCAGCCTAATTTTTTTAAAAAATTATTATTTATTACAGATTTATAGAGCATGCCCTCTTAATTGTTGTGACTTGGAAAAGTGTTCTTTTCCCTGTAGTTGTAGCTTTTAAAATAAATTTTTCAACAGCACATCTCACGGTATTGGGCAGAAATAACAGAAAATCAATAAATACTAGTCTGATTGGCTCATTAAAATATAATAAATGAGTCAAAAAGCTAAGTGTCTGGAGTGAGCAGAAAGCACTGCCATTCTGGTCTTTAAAGTATCAATGATGCAATGAGTTTGACAGCCTTTTGAGCAATTTATTTCACAGCTTTCTAATTTCTGCCAGTTAGAAGCGACATAGGTGAGTCACTGAGTATTCATTCCTCTGGCCACAAGCCAAGTGACACTTAATGTCAGGATGTCAGAGGGTAGGTCGCACCCCAACTTTTTCCAAAACTTCTAGAAAAGTCTTTCACGATTTTATGTAGGCAGACATCTTGAATTTTTTATCAATCAAAATCCAGACCTAATTGATGAAGCTTTTTAAATCATAAAGCTGAGTCTTTTATTTGTGGTTTCAGAAAAAGTCACATGTCTAGTTGTTCTAGATTGTTCTACTTTCCTTCTGTTGCTATGAGAGATTATTTCCTCTATTTATTCTCAAAGGCTGCCACCATCCAAACATGGAGAAAACCCTTAGCCCCTCATTAGACGAATGAGATTTGGAGTTTCTATTAACCAAGTTTCCGAGCAACCTCTGTTTGACTCATACAATTTAAAATATACTCATGTTAAATGGCATGTCTTTGGGAAACCCACCTCACTTTCTGATATTTACAAAATATTTAAAGAAAGATAATAAAAAGCCTTTAGAGCAAAACCCTGGAAATATATAATTTACTTCCCAAATATTCAAAAGAGACTGTATGGTAGTAACGCTTATTGCTCTGCACTAAAATCAGGCAATGTGTTTAGTCACTTTGCAGAAAATAAATTTAAATCAGAATGTGACATTAAATTAAATATAAAAATATAACAAGATTGGTAAATGATTCTGGGGTCTTAGAATTCAAGTGTGTCTGTTGCTTACATTGTAATTTCTGTATTAATGGTATTAATAATTTCGTCACCTTTTAGTAATAGTAATATCTAACACATATAGTTATTTAAAGTGACTTATACATAGGAATTCCTTTAACCCTTACCAAGTAGGTACAATTATATCTTTTTTACAGATGAAGAGACAGGCACCAAGAGTTCATTGCCCAAGTCTACACAGCTAATAAATGGCAAAGTGCAGATTCAAGTCCTAAATCCTGAATACAGAGTCCAAGTTTTTAGCTGCTATATTTGGCTGTGTCTAAGTTATTATCAGAAGCAAATTGTAGTGCCAAACTTCCCTCTTTTGCCTCCCAGCACAATTAACGGGTGGTCTCTCCTTCTCACCCAGGAGTGTTGGGTAAATGTTTAACAACCAACCCTCTGAAGAACGAATTTATAGCATTTGCCAATTTCCATGGTGTAAATATTCCTCCATGGCCAATTTCAAGTTACCAACTTGGTGTCACTGACCATGAGGCTGAGAAAAGACGGACTAAAAATTTAGCAATTCGCTCTCAAGAGCCAGTCCTATCAGACAGTTCATTTTCTGGGTGTAATTTTAAGGGTAAAACTGAGGCAAGGGTGAAATTAAGGTCTTAGGTTACCGTTTCAATGGTATCTGACTCCAAGCGCTCCTCCAGACAAATTTCTGAGGTTTCCAAAATCTCTTAGGGGGAAAAGAACCAGGATGTGGGTTTGCCTTGTACTCCTGAGAGTTTGGCATTCTGCTGTGCCACCTGGTGGCTCTAACTGGCAGTTGCTGTATTCCCTGCTGCTGTCTTGAATTCAGGCTTAAGGTTCTTCTCCCTGAGATGGGCAGCATTCTTTGCCCAAGAGCAAGTTGTTACTAATTAGCCTTCTGTTGGGTAATTGGACTCTTTAATTGACAATCTCCTTTACTGAGACCTTTAAGATAAATTCCTGGGCATTGGGCCAATCAATGGGCACTTGAGTAAGAAATTAGCAGCCTTGTCCTCCACTGAAAACACCACCCCAACTCCACAGCAGTAGAGAGCATCCCCAGGCTTGGTTCATAAATGCCAGAATATCCAGTGTCCTAGCAAATGTCCCAAAGTTCTTGTCATTGCTTTCTAAGAGGCGTAGAGGTCCTCAGCAAACAGGTCTTCAAGACTTTCATCTTGAGATTCCATAGCTCCAGAAACTGAAGGCACACTCCCATCTGCCATCTTATAATCCTGCCCTTTCTATTATGGATCCTCCCTCATTAAATAATTTTAAGATTTTATATATATATATATATATATATATATATACAAAATATTATATATATATAATATTATATACATATATAGATAGATTTTATATAAACATATATAGATTACATATACATAGATAGATGATAGGTAGAGATAGAGAGACAGACAGATGGTAGATAGAAATGATTTGGAGGTTACCTTTTGGTTTGTGCTGATCCGTACCACCAATCTCCTCTTTAGCGTATTAGTAACTGAGCACTAGTCCTATATTTGGGAGGTCCTCAAACATTCTTCCTTTATTTATTTATTTATTTTTTGTAGAGACAGGGTTTCACCATGTTGCCCAGGCTGGTCTCGAACTCCTGAGTTCAAGCAATCCTCCCGCCTTGGCCTCCCAAAGTACCTGGATTACGGCATGAATCACTGCACCCGGCCACCTTCTTCATTTTTCTATCTTCTACTTACTATGAATTTATTCATATAACAAGTATCTACTGAGCAGAGCTAGTGCTAGGCACATGGCTGGGATGTGGACACAATGACGAATTAGACATAGATACAGCCCCTGCACTTGAGGGGCTATGATGGTGTGGTGGAAACTAGGGAATACATTCGGAAGCCTTAGACAAAGCAGAATGCTTGGGTGTCATGAGGAGGGTCAATAGATTCTGAGCAGAAGGATTGGGGAAGGCTTTTTGGAGAAACATTTAGCCGATCATGAAGTATATGTAGAATTTGGACAGAGGGAGAGGTAGGGAAAGATGAATAAAGAAATGAAATCATAGACTGAGTTTTCAACACAATCAATAGCGCACTTTGGCTGGAGTGTAGCGTGTTCATGAGGCAGATGTAGTAAGAGATGACGCTAGAAACTAGGCTGGGGACAGAAATTAGACGGCCTCAATTACCATGGCAAGAAATGTGGACTTCATCCAGTTAGTACAGAAGGTTAGCCTTGCCACGTCTTTAAGCAAAGGAGTGAGAACGTCAGATTCGCAATGAAAATAACTGTCTGTCCAAGCTTTGTTGGGCACATGTGCCAATTGTGGGCTTGTTTTCTGCCTGGGAACTCAGGACAATCCAAACGCCTCACATAATAGTAAGGGATGTGGAGATTTCTGACAAGAGATAAAGAATGTTGGCTGGGCACAGTGGCTCTGGCCTGTAATTCCAGCACTTAGGGAGGCTGAGGTGGGCGGATCACTTGAGGTCAGGAGTTCAAGATCAGCCTGGTCAACATGGTGAAACCTAGTCTCTACCAAAAATACAAAAATTAGCTGGGCATGGTGGCGCATACCTGTAGCCCCAGCTACTGGGTAGGCTGAGGCAGGAAAATCACTTGAACCTGGGAGGCAGAGGTTGCAGTGAGCCAAGATCGTGCCACTCCACTACAGCCTGGGCAACAGGGTGAGAACTCCATCTCAAAAACAAACAAACCAACAAACAGAATGTTGCTGGTGGCACTAACCAGTTTTGGAAAGCCTTGTCCCATGAAATGAACAACTGTTGACTCATAAAAAAGAAGGAGAAGGTAGAACAAGCAAAGGGAAAACAAAAATATTAAAAAGTAAAATCAGCCTAACTAAAAAGGAGGAGAAGGAGGTACAGTAGAGGAGGAGGAAGGGAAAGAGGATACCTGATCTGGAAATCAGATCTGTGGGCAGCAGGTTCTGAGGAAAGCTGAGGTGAGAGATGACAGGACTTGAATTAGGACAGCAGGGAAGGAAAGAGGGGACTTGCAGAAGGAGAACTGGTGTTTTATTGATGTGGAATTTGGAGAACTGGAGAGTTAAAAATGATTCAGGGCCAGGCAAGGTGGCTCATGCTTGTAATCCCAGCACTTTGGGAGGCCAAGGAGGAATCTCTTGAGCCTAGGAGTTCGAGACCAGCCTGGGCAACATGGCAAGACCCTCTCTCTACAAAAAACTTCAAAAAAATTATCTGGACATGGTGGTCTGTAGTCCCAGCTCCTCAGGAGACTGATGGGGGTTAATGGGTTGAGCCCTGAAGTTTGAGGTTGCAGTAAGCTATGATTTTGCTGTTGTATTCCAGCCTGGGCAACAGAGTGAGACCTGGACTCAGAAAAGAAAATCTCCCCACCACCAAGCGCTCCTGGACCTGCAGGTCTGTCAAGCTATGGACTCTGGTCTCTGTTCCGCAGGATGGGGGTTGTTAAAGTTGCTAAGAATAAGGCACAGTGGCTCATGCCTGTAATCCCAGCACTTTGTGAGGATGAGGAGGGCGGATCAACTGAGGTTGGGAGTTTGAGAGCAACCTGACCAACGTGGAGAAACCCTGTCTTTACTAAAAATACAAAATTAGCTGGGCATGGTGGGATATGCCTGTAATCCCAGCTACTTGGGAGGCGGAGGCAGGAGAATCACTTGAACCTGGGAGGCAGAGGTTGTGGTGAGCTGAGATTGTGCCATTGCACTCCAGCCTGGGCAACAAGAGTGAAACTCTGTCTCAAAAAAGAAAAGGGGAGGAAAGGGAAGGGAGGGAAGGAAACGGGAGGGGAGGGGAAGGAAGAGAAGGGAAGGGAAGGGAAGGCTAGGGAAGGGCAAGAATAAGGCCTACTTTAAGAGATACCAAGTGAAATTCAGAAGACGACAAGAGGGTAAAATGGATTACTATACTTGGAAATGCTTGGTGATACAGGATAAAAATAAATATAACACACCCAAATACAGGATGATAGTTCATGTAACAAACAGAGATATTATTTGTCAGATTGCTTATGCCCATTTAGAGGTGGATATGATAGCCTGTGCAGCATATGCACACAAACCCCCAAAATACTGTGTGAAGGTTGGCCTGACAAATTATGCTGCAGTATATTGTACTGGCCTGCTGCTGGCCCGCAGGCTTCTCAATACATTTGGCATGGACAAGATCTATGAACGCCAAGTGGAGGTGACTGGCGATGAATACAATATGGAAAGCATTGGTGGTCAGCCAGGTGTCTTTACCTGCTATTTGGATTCGGGCCTTGCCAAAACTACCACTGGCAATAAAGTTTTTGGCACCCTGAAGGGAGCTGTGGATGGAGCTTCTCTGTCCCTCACGGTACGAAACAATTCCCTGGTTGTGATTCTGAAAGCAAGGACTTTAATGCAGAAGTAGACCGGAAGCACATCATGGGCCAGAATGTTGCAGATTACATGTGCTATTTAATGGAAGATGAAGATGTTTACAAGAAACAGTTCTCTCAATACATAAAGAACAGCGTAACTCCAGACATGGTAGAGGAGTTGCATAAGAAAACTCATGCTGCTATATGAGAGAATCCAGCCAGGAACAGTGGCTCACACCTGCAATCCCAGCACTTTGGGAGGATAAGGCAGGCGGATCACTTGGGATCACCACGAGGTGGGCGAATCACCTGGATCACCAGCCTGGCCAAGATGGAGAAACCCTGTCTCTACTAAAAATACAAAATTAACTGGGCAGGGTGGTGCATGCCTGTAATCCCAGCTACTTGGGAGGCTGAGGCAGGAGAATCACTTGCACTTGGGAGGCAGAGGCTGTGGTGAGCCGAGATTGTGCCATTGCACTCCAGCCTGGGCAACAAGAGCGAAACTCCGTCTCAAAAAAAAAAAAAAAAAAAAAAAAAAAGAACCCCAAGAATGAAATGATGCCCCAGAAGGAAGTTAAAAATGATGACGAAAAACCAACCCAAAATGCCTCAGAC
>CAUYLG010074872.1:0-15316 GCA_963573385.1 Cacajao melanocephalus
TGTCTATTTTGGCTTTTGTTGCCATTGCTTTTGGTGTTTTAGTCATGAAGTCCTTGCCTCTGCCTGTGTCTTGAATGGTATTGCCTATGTTTTCTTCTAGGGTTTTTATGGTGTTAGGTTTTACGTTTAATCCATCTTTAATCCATCTGGAGTTAATTTTTGTATAAGGTGTAAGGAAGGGGTCTAGTTTTAGCTTTCTGCACATGGCTAGCCAGTTTTCCCAGCACCATTTATTAAACAGAGTATCCTTAAACTAACTCTCAGTTTTGTTGATCTTTTTAAGTATTTTGTTAGACTCTATTTTATTTGTTATTGCTCTGGTCTTTATTAATTCTTTCCTTCTGCTAATTTTGGGCTTAGTTTGTCCTTTTTTCTGTAGTCTCTGAAGGCATAACATTAAGTTGTTTATTTGAGATCATTACACTTTTTTGATTTAAGCATTTATTCCTATAAACTTCCTTCTTTGAACTGCTATTATGACATTCCATAAGTTTTTGTGTTACATTTTTATTTTTTGTCTCAAGACATTTTAAAATTTCACTTTTAATTTCTTCATTAGCTTATTGATTGTGCAAGAACATGTTTGATTGCTACATATTTGTGAATTACCCAAAATTCCTCTTGTTATTGATCCTGTTTTCATACCACCGTAGTTGGAAAATACTATTGGCATTATTTCAGTCCTCTTAAAATTGCTGAGATTTGTTTTGTGGCTTAACTTGTGATCTACCCTGAAGGATGTTTTGTGTACACTTGAGCACAATGTGTATTCTGTTTTTGTTGGATGCAATATTAGTATATGTGTACTAAGTCCATTTGGTCTAAAGTGTTAAGTTCCATATTTTCTTACAAATTTTTTGCCTGGATGATCTTGCCATTATTGAAAATGGGGTATTCGTATCCTCTACTATTATTGTATTGTAATCTGTCTCTCCCTTTCAATTTTTTATTATATCTATCTCTCTTTTTTATTATATTTTTATTATATACTTTATATAATAATACACACTTTAAGTTCTGGGATACTGTGCAGAACGTGCAGGTTTGTTACATAGATATATATGTGTCATGGTGGTTTGCTGCACCCATCAACCTGTCATTGACAGGTAATTCTCCTAATGCTATCCCTCCCCTATCCCCTCAGCCCCCAACAGGCCCAAGTGTGTGACATTTCCCTCCCTGTGTCCATGTGTTCTCATTGTTCAGTTCCCACTTATGAGTGAGAACATGCAGTGTTTGGTTTTCTGTTCCTGTGTTAGTTTGCTGAGAATGATGGTTCCCAGCTTCATCCGTGTCCCTGCAAAGGACATGAACTCATCCTTTTTTATGACTGCATAGTATTCTGTGGTATATATGTGCCACATTTTCTTTATCCAGTCTATCATTGATGGGCATTTGGGTTGGTTCCAAGTCTTTGCTGTTGTGAATAGTGCTGCGATAAACATACGTGTGCATGTGTCTTTGTAGTAGAATGATTGATAATCCTTTGGGTTTATACCAAGTAATGAGATTGCTGGGTCAAATGATATTTCTGGTTCTAGATCCTTGAGGAGTCTCCACATTCTCTTCCACAGTGGTTAAAAAGTGTTCTTGTTTCTCCACATCTTCTCCAGCATCTGTTGTTTTCCTGACTTTTTAACAGTCACCATTCTAACTGGCATAAGATGGTATCTCATTGTTTTGATTTGCATTTCTCTAATGACCAGTGATGATGAGCTTTTTTTCATATGTTTGTTAGCCATATAAATGTCTTCTTTTGAGAAGTGTCTGTTCATATCCTTCGCCTACTTTTTGATGAAGTAGTTTGTTTTTTTCTTGTAAATTTGTTTAACTTCCTTGTAGATTCTGGATATTAGCCCTTTGTCAGATGGATAGATTGCAAAAATTTTCTCCCATTCTGTAGGTTGCCTCTTTACTCTGATGCTAGTTTCTTTTGCTGTGCAGAAGCTCTTTAGTTAAATTAGATCCCATTTGTGAATTTTGGCTTTTGTTTCCTTTGCTTTTGGTGTTTCAGTCATGAAGCCTTTGCCCATGCCTATGTCCTGAATGGTCTTGCCTAGGTTTCTTCTAGGGTTTTTATGGTTTTAAGTCTTATTTTTAAGTCTTTAATCCATCTTGAGTTAATTTTTGCTTAAGGTGTAAAGAAAGGATCCAGTTTCAGTTTTCTGCATATGGCTAGCCAGTTTCTCCAACACTATTTATTAAATAGAGAATCCTTTTCCCCATTGCTTGTTTTTGTCAGGTTTGTCAAAGATCAGTTGGTTGTAGATGTTTAGTGTTATTTCTGAGGCCTTTGTTCTTTTCCATTGGTCTATATATTTGTTTTTGTACCAATACCATGCTATTTTGGTTACTGTAGCCTTATTGTATAGTTTGAAGTCAGGTAGTGTGATGCTTCTAGCCTTGTTCTTTTTGCTTAGGACTGTGTTGGCTATACCTGTTCTTTTTTTAGTTCCATATGAAATTTAAGGAGATTTTGGGCTCAGATGATAAGTTTTCTAAATATGCAACCATGTAATCTGCAAACAGAGACAATTTGACTTCCTCATTTTCTATTTGAATACCTTTGTATTTTTCTCTTGCTTGATTGCCCTGGCCAGAACTTCCAATACTATGTTGAATAGGGGTGGTGAGAGAGGGCATCCTTGTCTTGTGCTGATTTTCAAAGGGAATGCTTCCAGCTTTTGCCCATTCAGTATAATATTGGCTGTGGGTTTGTCATAAATAGCTCTTATTATTTTGAGATATGTTCCATCAATACATAGTTTATTGAGAGTTTTTAGCATGAAGGGGTATTGAACTTTATTGAAGGACTTTTCTGCATCTGTTGAGATAATCATGTGGTTTTTGTCATTGGTTCTGTTTATGCGATGGATTACATTTATTGATTTGTGTATGCTGAAGCAGCCTTGCATCCGAGGGATAAAGCCAACTTGATAGAGGTGGATAAGCTTTTTGATGTGCTGCTGGATTCAGGTTGCCATTATTTTATTTTACAATTTCTATAAAGCAGGCCTGGTACTCATGAACTCTCTTAGCATTTATTTGTCTGGGAAAGTTTTTATTTCTGCTTCATTTCCAAATGACAGCTTTGCTGGGTAAAATATTTTTGGCTTGCAGAGTTATTTTCCCCCCCAATAGCATTTTTAATATGTTATCCCATTCTTCCATGGCCTACAGAGTTTCTGCTGACAAATCTGCTGATTGTAATATTGGGATTTTTTTTTTTTTGGTATATGATCTGTTTCTTATCTCTTGCAGCTCTCAGAATGTTTGTCTTTGGTTTTGATAGTTTAATAATTATATGTGTTGTTGAACTCTGGGTTAAATATAATTGGAGATCTCTGCACTTCCTGGATGTTGGTATTTTTCCCTAGATTAGGGAAGTTTTCAGCCATTATTTCTTTAAATGTGCTTTCTGACTGGTGTTCTCATTTTTCTACTTTGTAACTTCTATTAGACTCTTGGGTGTCTTGACAATATTCTATAGTTCCTGTAGGCTTTTATCATTCTTTCCCTTTTGCCCTTCTGACTGGATAATTTCACATTCTGTCTTTGACCTCATTTATTCTTTCTTCTTTGAGCCTGCTATTGTAACTCTCTATTACAATTTTTAGTTCAGTCATTGTTTCTTTATCTCTAGGATTTGTATTTTGCTTCTTTTATTCTTTTTATTTCTTTGTCAGACTTCTAATTTTTTAATAGTTTTCTAAATTAATTTCATACACGTAACTTTTTGTAATTGACTGAGCTTCTTTAGGAGGATATTGCTGAATTATTTGTCTGCTATTTAATGGGTTTCCACTTCTTTAGGACCAAGTGATGGGGCCTTGTTAGTTTCTTTTGGAGGCGTCATGATTTCCTGAGTCTTCGTAATTCCATGTTCTTGTGTTGATGTCTCTGCCTATAAGGACACAGACACCTTTCAGCTTTTATAGGTATTAGTTTTTTCTTCTTCTTCTTCTTTTTTTTTTTTTGAGACAGAGTCTGGCTCTGTGGCCCAGGCATGATTGTGGTTCACTACAATCTTGACCTCCTGGGCTCAAGCAATCCTCCTCAGCTTCCTGAGTGGCTGGGACCACAGGTGCATGCCACCATATCCAGTGAATGCATGAATGAATGAATATATATATATATATATATATATATATATATATATTTTTTTTTTTTTTTCCTAGAGACACTGCCTCACTGTGTTACCCAGGCTGGTCTTGAACTCCTGGGCTCAAGTGATCCACCTGTTTCAACCTTCCAAGTTGTTGGGATTGGAGGTGTGAGTCACCTGTGCCTGGCCATAGATTTTCTTTGGCAGAGAGATCTTTCACTGTTGAGTCTAGTTTGTGATTCTGGGTGGGCCAGCTCTAATGACCTTGGGCAGGCAGAACTTGCTTTTGTGTTCTCAAGATTGCAGTGATGTTGCCTTTGATCTGAGTTAGGGTAGGGAACCTGGTTGGGCTCTACTCCCTTGTGAGACCCTGACTGAACTCTGCAATCAAGCAGAACTGCTGGCTGGACACTACAATTGTCTTTTATCTGGCTGAGCCACGACATATATTCCCTGGCCTAACAGTACCAGTGATTTAGTTCTTGGTTATGAGAGGAGCTCCAAGGTTAGGTGGGGTCAGTGCTTAGGATGGAGGGGACCAGCATCTATGCTTAGTAGAAATGCACAGATGAGGTTTGCCTTTCTGCCTATGTAAGGCCTTGGGGTGGGCTTTGAGGCTGAACTGAGTGCTATTTAACCTTCTGGGTGTGGAAAGACTAGCTCCTGTGTTTCATTATATTGCACTGTGGTGGGTATCTCTCTCCCTGTATGGGGCCTTGAGGTAGGGTCTGAGGCTGGGTTGGAGGCTGAGCCATCTAGGGATATAAGCCAGTCCTCATTTCCCATCACTTCTGGGAGTGACCAGCTAGGATTTGTGAGGAGTTATGCTGTTAGCTGGTACCTCAGGTTGTGTACTCTCACTGGCAGGTACACAGAACTGCCACCAAGATCTGTAAGCCAGTTACCATGGGCTCTGAGATCTCCTTGCATTATCTCTACCTGACCCCAGGTGGTCTAGCTATGCTCTTACCCTCTGTGTTCCCCATGAAGTAAAACGAGTGGGCTTTTTGGGAAGCATATCAGAATGCCAGGGAAACTGGATGTCTGCTTTCTATTCTATTTTCCCATTGTAGAAACTGTGGGCCCTGGGATATTTTTTTCTGTGTTGCACTGAGCCATCTTGGGGAAAGGAAAGGCAGTGGGATCAAAGTGAGATCATTTCTCTTATCCTTCAAAGGCAGTTTTTTTTTTTTTTTTTTTTTGGTTCTGTGTTCTATGCTCCATGCAGCTTTCTCAGGCTTTCCCAAGTTTTGGGAACACAAAGGTGTTCTTGTCTGTGAATAGTTGCTAGTTGAACTTTCTGTGGGGGGCAGGTAATGAAGGCCTGAGACCCTGTTTTTTGCCCTTTGACTGATACCTATCTGTGTTAATTCTTCTTTAAGCATTTGGTAGAAATGACCAGTGAAATAATCTGGGCCTGGAGATTGCTTCTTTGGAAGTTTTTAAATTATGAATTTAATTTTCTTGATAGATACAGGGCTACTGAGATTACTTGTTTCATACTGGGTGAGTTGTTGTAGTTTTTTTTGAGGAATTGGTAGATTTCATCTAAGTTGTCAGATTTATGTATAGAATTACACCTTATATTCCCTTATGATACTGTCGATGTCTACGGAATCTATCTTGATACTCCTATTTCATTCCTGTTACTGATACTTTGTGTCTTTTCACTTTTCTTCAGTCTTATTTGAATTTTACTTTATTGATGTTTGTAAAGAATCAGCTCATTGTTTCATTAATTTTTCTCTATTTTTCTTTTCTCCATTTCATTGATTTCTGCTCCTATCATTATAATTTCTTTCCTTCTGTTTGCTTTGGGTTTCATTTGTTCTTTGTTTTCTAAGTTCTTAAAGTGAGAGCCTAGATTACTGATTTGGGACTGCCTCTTTAACATTACCATTCAGTGCTATAAATTTCCATCAGCACTGGTTTAGCTGTATACCACATATTTTTATATGTTGTATTTTCGTTGAGTTCACTGAATTTTTAATTTTCCTTGTCTTTTTTGACCCATTTAGCAATGTTTTGTTCAATTTCCAGTGTTTTGAGATTTTATTGTTTTTTTCCTGTAACTAATTTCTAGTTTGATTTCATTGTGGCGAGAAATCAGTCTGTATGATTTTAAAAAAATTTGTTGAGTTGTTGTTGTTGTTTCCAGGATATGGTCTTTATTGGCGTATGTTCCATGAGAACTTGAAAAGAATGTGTGTTCTTCTGTTGTGAGGTGAAGTGTTCTATAGAACACTGCTTAGATCCACTTGGTTGATAAAGTTATTTAGCTTTCTATATCTTTGCTCATCTTCTACCTAGTTGTTTTGTCAGTTGAGAGAGTGCTGAAGTCTCCAGCTGTAATTGTGGATTTGTCTCTTTTTCTTTTCAGTTCAGTTTTTGTTTGACATTTTGGAGCCTTATTGTTCTGTGCATACACTTTTAGAAATACTCTGTCTTCTTATTGGATTGTTGCTTTTATCATTATATGGTGACCCTCAATGTTTCTGGTAGTTTTCTTTGTTCTTTGTTCTTTGTTCTGGTAGTTTTTTAAATTTAGTATTAATATAGCCTTTATGTTTTCTTTTGGTTTATGTTTATGCAATATATCTTTTCTATCCTTTTACTTTTGATATGCCTATATTATATTTGAAGTGAGTTTCTTATAGACAGCATATAGTTATGCCACGTTTTTAAACCCATTCTACCAATCTCTATCTTTTAATTGTTGTATTTAGACCATTTACATTTAATCTGATTATTTATATGGGCTTTAAGTTGTAAACCATTATTTTTCGATTCTGTTAGTGCTCTCTGCTGTTTATTTTTATGTTTTATTTTCCCTGCCTTGAACATTTTTAAGAATTCCATTTTATCTATAGCGTTTTTTCAACGTGTTTCTTTGTGTAGCTTTTTTAGTGGTTGCTATGGTATAGAATTATATATACCTTACAGTCTACTGGTGTTTCATCAGTTTGAATGTTATGTAGAAACCTTTACATTTCTTTACCTTCCTGTTTGTAATATATTGTCTTAGTTTTTATGCATACATTTGAAACTGTATCAAACAGTGTTATAATTTTTGCTTCTGTCATCAAATAGAATTTGGAAAACTGATGAGAGGAATTTTCTATTGGCTTATATTTTTGTTTATCATGTTTTTTTCTTCCCTTTTAATGTTGCAATATTCCTTCTTTTATGGTTTGCTTGTTTGATTTCTGTTTAAAGAATTTTCTCTAGCCATCCTCATACACAAGTTCTCTTACCTTTCCTTTGTCTTAGAATGTCTTAATTTCCTCTTCATTGATAAACATTTTTGCTAGATAAAGGATTCTGGGTTGACAGTTACTTTCTTTCAGCACTTGAAAAACATTGTGTCACTTCCTTCTAACCTCCATGGTCATTTGAATTGTTTTTCTCCTATAGATAAAGTGTTTTTCCTCTTGCTGATTTCAATGTTTTTTCCATTGTGTTTAGTTTTCAGAAGTTTGACTTTGATGTGTCTTGGTATGGATTTCTTTGTCTTTATCCTGTTTTGAGTTCCCTCAGCTTCTTGAATCTCTAGGTTTGTATGGCTTTTGACAAATTCGGAATGCTTCAGCCATGATTTCTTCAAGTATTTTTATTTTTAGCCCTGCCTTCTTTAACCTCTCCTTCTGGGACTCCAGACACAAATGCTAGATCAATTTTGTAATCCCACGGGTGAATGAAGAGTTGCTTTTTTTTTTTCCTTTTTCCTTTTTTTTAAGATGGAGTCTCATTCTATTGCCCAGGCTGAATGCAGTGCAGTGGCATGATCTCGGCTCACTGCAACCTCTGCCTCCTGGGTTCAAGTGATTGACTTCTGTCATTTTTCCCTGTTGTTTAGATTGGATAATTTCTGTTTTTCTGTCAGTTCACTGATTTGTTTCTCTGTCTACTTCATTCTGTCATTGAATTCATTCATTGAGTTTTTTGTATTTCTGTCATTGTATTTTTTAATTCTAAAATTTCCATTTGGTGGTTCTTTATGTCTTCTATTTCTTTACATATTACCACCCAGTGGGGACAAATGTCCAAGCTCCCTATTTTGCTTTCCCCAAAAACCCTCTTTGGTGGCATTAAGGGTGTGTTATAACAATTTGTGAAGGGTAAAACTCTAGGCTTCCCACTCACCTGTTTTTTCACTGTGGTATTCAACTGGAATAGAATACTTATTATCTAAAAGCTTCTGTCATGGTAGGCTACCCTTTTCCTGGTCTTTTAGCTAGACAATGGAC
This sequence comes from Cacajao melanocephalus, assembly GCA_963573385.1. NCBI lineage: Eukaryota > Metazoa > Chordata > Mammalia > Primates > Pitheciidae > Cacajao > Cacajao melanocephalus. The sequence goes on from CAUYLG010074872.1 coordinate 8,353, forward strand.
TGCTTTTTTTTTTTTTTTTTTTTTTTTAAATAAAATCTGCACCCATTGTTGTTTCTAGGTTACTGGTTTCTTCAGCTTCAAGTCTAGGATATATCAGGCAAAAAGAAAACCCAGTGAACTTACCACCATGTATTCCTAGCCATCTTGCGTTTTCTTCCCCACCTTTCAGTGTCTTGTTATGTTTGCTTTAATGTACTGTCCAGAGTTTTTAATTGTACTGAGCAGGAAGAACAGTGAAAAGTATGTCTCGTTCATTTTTCCTGGAATCCAGTACCTGAGTTTTAACAGTCTTTTGTGATATGTTCCTTGATGTCAAGCAATTCTAGTTTGTGTGAGAGTTATGTTTTGGAGAATGTATTTTGCTTTCTTTTGTAATAAAATAGCAATTTGTGGTGAGTTCCTTATAATACTTATGCTTGAAGACAGTCCTCAATCAATGCATTATTTTTCTCTTGTTATATTGCACATTACAGCTCTAATTTTTTCATATTTTCCATACCTATAATTATTTTTATGTGCACCCTCCCCATTTTCTTCATCTCTGTGTTGAAATATGCAAACAAACATTGAATACATTTTTAAAGGAAAAAAAGAAAACTTTAAACCATCACTGGGTAGTGTGAGTTTATTATTACCTAAATTTTGATAGTTACTCTCTTGCTAATAAATACTGAGATTGTGTTTGCATTTTGTGATATTTTACTTTCCATGATGTGACACATGTCTTTAACATAATCTCTCTTTCTGTAGCAGATACTTAGAGGGATATCATCAAATTCTTCTATGTCTCGGAATAGTTTTATGTTATGTGAAGCTTATATAATTAGGGAGGTTTCTTTAAGATAAATAGTACAAAGCTTTGGAATAGGCAGTGTAAATGATGGACCCACGAAGCTTAAGCTTCACTAGCTTTATAATATATAAAGTCCTGAACTATAAGAAAGAAAGAAGGGCTAATTTCTGATTATTATATTTTCTGTATATTATGAACTTGATAACCCTTAAAAATCAGTGACTCCAAAGGGATATTTCAGGGCAGAAGGCCCCCTCTTCTCTACATACTGTTGCACAGGGAAGTTTGCTTTACTCGGTCCAATTTTTAAGGCACCTTGTCTCTTCTACTCTGCTGTTTTCTCCCCAAGTTCTGTCCTTCTATTATTTCCAGTGTAGTTAATAATGATTTCTCTCACCTTTGTGACCATTATTTAGATTAGTAGAAAAAGGCAGAGAAAAGAAAAGGGCCCTTCTTTATTTTAGGATATAGGTAGTTGGAAATTTTAAGAAACATTCTCCCAATGGTCCCTATTCCAGTTAGTATTTTTTCCCTGTAATTGGGAGAAAAGTACATTGAAGGAATTTATTTGGATTTAGTGAATTTAATAAATTGAGAACATATAATTCATCTTAGGTAAGACTTCCTCATATTTCACAATTATTAGAATTCAGTGGCATAACAGAATAATATCATCACTTGTTTCTCCCTCCTATTTTGTTCTTATTTAACACACCTAGTACCTAAAACCTTGCCTACAACATTATCATCCAAACACCACCCCTAATATTTACTAATCATTGTCATTTATAATGGGTAGATGTAAAACATTTTGACCAAAAGGATATTAACTAAACCATACTACTTACCTGTAAATTAATTTTATTCATTTTGAATGGGAGATAAATCTGTAGAAATTTTTTAACTTTCAGGTCATTTTTGTACCACCACCTTTTTTTGGCTGATGGCTTATTTCAAGCCTGTTTGCTTTATGTAAGAGGACTTTGTGAAGATGCAATTAATCTAAAAAATTATAATGAACATGAAAATAATCCATCTGCCATATGCCTTGTAAAGGTGAGTAGAAGTATACTACTATAGGCTAATATTGGTATATAGAAACTAGGAAGAACAAATAGCATTTTGAATTAAAAAAATACAGATTTCTAAATTCATAAATAAACCATCTCTGTTGATGACTACTGTTGTAAAATATCTGCAAAAGACATGAGTTTCTTGCAGTAAATTTTAATAGGTAATATTTCTTATAATTTCTTTCTTATGCCTAACATAAGTCTCTACGACCCTTTATTTTCAAATGTATTTCCAAATATGTAATGTTATTTAAAATAATCAGTTATCTCTTATACATAATTGATACTTATCAGCTATTTTCCCTTACTATAGCATGTCAAAATATTATCATAAGTTTTAATTCAGAAGTTTGGGTTAGATTTATGAATTCTCCTATTTCAAGATTCTAGAAATGAGCCTCTTAATGGAATAATTTAATTTAATTTATATAAGATAGCTCTTTTGAAGTGGTTAAGTACCTAGAACTAATTTAGTCTACAATTGAACAAGATTCTAGCAGTTTTTACCGTAGTCACCCAATGTATGAGAGAGAAAAGTAAAATTGATAGAGTTATCTAGATTTAGAGAGAGGATTTCTAAAGGAGCTTGGACAAGTTAAATATTTGATAATTAGCTCAAAAATCAGTTGTGTTGACTACATGTGAAAGGATCAATACTTATAAATCAACATCTATGTTTAGAATTGATTATGTGTAGTAATTGATACATAGTAGGTACTCAACAATAGTCTTTGAGTGAATAAGTCAAAGAATAAATCAATGAAGGAGGAGGAATTATAATCCCATAGATATGTATTTTGTATACTTATATTGAGAATATTTATGTTTCAAAATGATTAAATTCACCTTAAGTAGGAGACATTTCACAGAGGAATCTTTGTGATTTGGTTTTTATGTAGAAAGAAATAGGATATGGTTTTCATGTAAAAGGAAGTAAAATAACCTGTGATATTAGATTGTTTTGTAAATGACTGAGTGACAAAATTTATTAATTAATTTTTAATGATGGGCGGGAAGGCATAAAAGACTTTAAAATATCTTTGAAGTCTGTGCCTTCAATTCTAATGAATGATAGAGAACATTACTAGTGATAGAGAAGAAATGTTAGGACTCTTTCCCAGAGACCATAGGCCATGTCAGCTTTCATATAGAACATCAGGAGGAAGACAACAAACTTTTCTAGACAATATGTAAGTATTTATTATCTATTACATGCAAAGTGCTGGGCAAAGGAGATGAATACAAAGTGAAAAACAAAGCTTTGCTATTTTCAATCCACTTATAGTTCATGGGAAGAAATAATTCTTTACATATAAAAATGAAAACTAATTCTAGAGGTAGTTTCTTTGATTTGCTAATCATTCTACCTAACTAATTAGCAAAGTATAAAGTAAGGAATGTTTACTGGCAAGTAATACTTGTAAAACAGTCATGTTATGGATATCCAGAGGAGACAGAGATTAGCCTTATTTAAAATTAAAGTTAGGTCATGTCCCATATTTTAAGCTAGGCTGTGCTGGATTTGAATAGCCATAGAGGAGGAGATAAGGCAATGAAATAAAGAATATAAATGTGAGTAAGGCATTTAATTTATATTTGATTTGAAAGTTAGGTTGGCTCATGAATGTCAGGCTAAGAATAACACAGTAATGGAAAAGTAGAATTTCAACCTGCCCATAGGGCAGGGGCACTCCTAGTGGTGATTGTTATGAGGGTAGTTTACAAGAACGGGCGTTTCTGAGACTGTATGTGGAAAAGCCAGGTTCAGATGGAGGAAGAACAGAGATTCATAGCCTGGAGAACCAAGCTGGGGTCAGGAGTCAAGGTTGCCAATTGTGCATTAGAATTGGAAGGCTATGCATAGCCCAGGGATGAAGACGCCAATGAAGACTGACAATGAGGATGTAAGGAGAATGAAGCAAGGTTATGAATGTGAAGAATGGGATTGTTCAGAAGTTAATGCCATTAATGGTGGTCATAAGTGTACTCTGCTAGGATGAAAGCATACCTTTAAAGAGGATGGAATTTCTAGAACTGGAAATATGTTGTTTGTTCAAATCTTCACTTTCAAATGGATGGAACATTATGTTTTTGTATTACCAGAGATTAATTCTTAGCTTAGCTGATAGAGATTTCTCCTGGCTAGATTCTGAATGAATTTTGAATAAAATTCACCTATTTGAACGGAACTTTGTTCTAGAGAGATCGTCACTTATCCAGTTGACAGAATCATGTAGAGTTGAGACTTTGGATCTTTTTTCATATTCGAGTGAAATTTGCTTTATTGAGCAGTGTTTTGGTGCTTAATAAAAATGTAAATATTTGTGTCCCACACCTTTTGCAGGGGAGGGCAGTGAATGGTGCTGGTAATCTACATTTTAAATAGATTCCTCAGTTAACTCTTATGCAGGATAAATTTTGAGAACTACTCTTAAAGAACAACTATTCAAAGTTTTTGAACATGGTGTTTTAGGAAAATTATTTTGATATTGGTTTGTGGGAAAAATTGGAAGTGGAGAGATACTTTGGTAATAGCAATAAATTATTACAGTACTGGAAAAATGCAGGTATAAGCAATAAAGGCTTTAATTAGGATGTTGCCAGTAAGACCAGAAAGGAAGGGAGATTTGGGGAAAATTCAGACCTGGTAGTCAGATATGGGACCAGGAGAGTGAAAAGTTAAAGAGTAAATCTAAAATTTTAAGCAAGAGCAGTACTTTTCAATCTCTTTTGTTGTGGGAAGATACATTTATTAATTTTTATAGTATAACTAGGGATAAAGATATCTGTATATTTATTAATGAAAATATATTTTGTCAAGAGAATTAACACAGTTTAGGAAAAATAATACTGAAAGAAGGAAGAATGATGGAATATACATGCATGGATGGAACATTATGTTTTTGTATTACCAGAGGTTGGTTCATAGCATAGTTGATGGAGATATCTTCCTTTATAGATTCTGAATGAATTCTGAATAAAATTAACCTTATTTGAATTATTTAATTTTTCCCTCTTCATGGTGTATTTTATCTTTGTGTTTTACATTTTTACAGATAATTGTGACTTCAAAAGTAAAAGTAATTCTTGGGATTGGTGGATTCTCTGTGTGCATAAACGTTTCAAAAACATATCAACTCTTGACTTTACTGCTTCAGTTTAATCTTAGTTGTTATTTAAAACAATAATGTATTTGTCTGTATTTTAATCAAGATTTAGTTAGATTTAACAAGTGTTTAAATTTGAAAAACATGTAAGTCATATGGAATATACAGAAGAAAATGTAAAATATGAGGTCTTCTTTATGACATGAAAGATGACCAAATATTTTCTTTTTAAAGTATGAATTTTGACTTTCTAACACTCAACATTTACTGTTATCTAATTAGCTGGATAGTTCTCGAACATATTCTCTAGATGAATTTTGTGAAGAGCAGTTACAGCAAGCTACCCAGGCACTGAAACAACTTGAGGACATCAGAGATAAAGCAATTTCAGAGATGAAAAGTACTTTTTTAAAGGTAATTCTTTAATTATATAATATTTATCAAAGTGGCAATTACTTGCTGAAGCAATTGATCCAGATTGCATCCCTGGAAAAAGTGTCTGAAATGGGAAGGTAAGGAACGAAGGTGGTTAATCAACCAGCTAACTGGTAATATGTATTTGTTATATACAAGAATTTTTCCAGGTGCAGTGTGAAATGCAAAGAAATATATATATGAATGCATATATGTGTATATCTATTATAACTTATGACATTTAATACATTTAAATGCTAAAGATGATGAGTCTCAAACTTTAGTAGCCAAAAGAATCACCTAGAAGGCTTGATAAAAAAAAGATTTCTGTTTCAATAGGCACAGCCTGAGGATGTACATTTCTTTATTTTTTTAAAATGTTTTTTTCTTATACTCTAAGTTCTGGGATACATGTGCGGAATGTGCAGATTTGTTACATACATATACATGTGCCATAGTGGTTTGCTGCAACCATCAACCCCTCATCTACATTAGGTATTTCTCCTAATGCTATCCCTCCCCTTGCCTCCCCGACGGGCCCTGGTGTGTGATGCTCCCCTCCTTGTTCCCATATATTTGCATTGTTTAACTTCACTTATGAGTGAGAACATGTGGTGTTTGGTTTTCTGTTCCTGTGTCAGTTTGTTAAGAATGATGGTTTCCAGCTTCATCCATGTCCCTGCAAAGGACATGAACTCATCCTTTTTATGGCTGCACAGTATTCCATGGTGTATATGTGCCACATTTTCTTTATCCAGTCTATCATAAATGGGCAATTGAGTTGGTTCCAAGTCTTTGCTATTGAGAAAAGTGCTGCAATAAACATAGGTGTGCATGTGTGTTTATAGTAGAGTGATTTATAATTCTTTGAGTATATACCCGGTAATGGGATGGCTGGGTCAAATAGTATTTCTAGTTCTAGATTCTACCACAATGGTTGAACTGTCTTCCACAATGGTTGAATTAATTTACACTCCCACCAACAGTTTAAAAGCATTTCCATTTCTTCACATCGTCTCCAGCATTGGTTGTTCCTGACTTTTTAATGATTGCCATTCTAACTGGTATGAGGTGGTATGTCATTGTGGTTTTGATTTGCATTTCTCTAATGACCAGTGATTATAAGCTTTTTTTCATGTTTGTTTGCTGCGTAAATGTCTTCTTTTGAGAAGTGTCTGTCATATCCTTCACCCACTTTTTGATGAAGTAGTTTGCTTTTTTCTTGTAAATTTGTTTAAGTTTCTTGTAGATTCTAGATATTAGTCCTTTGTCAGATGAATAGATTGCAAAAATTTTCTTTCATTCTGTAGGTTTCCTGTTGACTCTAATACTAGTTTCTTTTTCTGTGCAGAAGTTCTTTAGTTAAATTAGATCCCATTTGTCAATTTTGGCTTTTGTTGCCATTACTTTTGATGTTTTAGTCATGAAGTCTTTGCCCATGCCTATGTCCTGAATGGTATTGCCTAGGATTTCTTCTAGGGTTTTTATGGTTTTAGGTCTTAAGTTTAAATCTTTAATCCATCTGCAGTTAATTTTTGTATAAGGTGTAAGGAAGGGATTCAGTTTCAGTTTTCTGC
>CAUYLG010074873.1:0-19191 GCA_963573385.1 Cacajao melanocephalus
TTGAATAGGAGTGGTGAGAGAGGGCATCCTTGTCTAGTGCCGGATTTCAAAGGGAATGTTTCCAGTTTTTGCCCATTCAGTATGATATTGGCTATGGGTTTGTCATAAATAGCTCTTACCATGTTGAGATAAGTTCTCTCAATACTTATTTTATTGAGAGTTTTTAGCATGAAGACTGTTGAATTTTGTTGAAGGCCTTTTCTGCATTTATTGAGATAATCAGGTGGGTTTTGTCACTGGTTCTGTTTATGCAATGGATTTGCATATGTTGAACCAGCTTTGTATCCCAGAGATGAAGCCAGCTTGATAGTGGTGAATAAGCTTTTTGATGTGCTGCTGGATTCAGTTTCCCAGTATTTTGTTGAGTATTTTCATGTCTATGTTTATCAGGGATATTGGCCTGAAATTTTCTTTTTTTGTTGTGTCTCTGCCTTGTTTTGGTATCAGTATGATACTGGCCTCATAAAATGAGTTAGGGAGGATTCCCTCTTTTTCTACTGTTTGAAGTAATTTCAGGAAGAATGGTACCAGCTCCTCTTTGTACCTCTGGTAAAATTTGGCTGTGAATCCGTCTGGTCCTGGACTTAATTTATTAGACATTTACCAGTTTTTCATTACACTAAGCAATGGGTTCTAGATGAAGACTGTTCTTTCAATAAATGTTTTCCCCATACTATAAAAAAAATTATTGGATTTAGCACAAGAAGCAATAGAATTCACACAGTGTGTCTTCTTAGGTTCACAACATTTTTTTCTGTTTCTCTTCTTTTTAGTGAAAAATGAAGCTAAAAATTGGCTCAGCCCTCATTAATACAAATGTTATCACTTTGGTTTGAATATTTCATTCTAGAGCTTGGCACAGGTGCTTTTTCTCTAAGAAGATATCACCCACAGGCAAAAGCAACTTGATCTGTTAAAACAGGATATTTTCCTTTAGACAAGACATGTAGGTTGTATGAGATGACTTGATTCTGCCCTGCAATGACTAAGACCAATACGCTCCAGGACCGAGCTTCTGAGAAGGGAAGACTGGGACAAAATTGTAGGAGACTAAGGGGACAAATGAGAGGATGGGGAGTGTATTGATGTGCATGGTAAGGAAATTACCACTTGCAGTGCTAATAGAGGGAGGTGAAAGGGCTGAGGCAAAGTGATATGCACAGAAGTGAAGAGTTCTGAAGCCCTCCCCAGCATACAAAGCTGACAGTAACCATTTGTGAAACAGACACAGCAGATAAAGCGGTGCAGCTCTAATTCTAGGAGGAACCTAAGGACCCAGACTCACTGGAAATAAGTTAACGGGGATTGTGAGGTAGGGACAACAGGTGCCTGTATGTATGTATGTATGTATGTATGTATGTGTGTGTGTGTGTGTATTTAGAGATGGAGTCTTGCTCTGTTGTCCAGACAGGAGTTCAGTGGTACAATCTTGGCTTACTGCAACCTCTGGCTCCCAGGTTCAAGCAATTCTCGTGTCTCAGCCACCTGAGTAACTGGAATTACAGGCCTGTGCCACCACGCCTCATTAATTTTTGTATTTTTAATAGAGATGGGGTTTCGCCATGTTGGCAAAGCTGGTCTTGAACTCCTGGCCTCAGGTAATCTGCCTGCCTTGGCCTCCCAAAGTGCTGGGATTACAGGCATGATAGCATTAGGAAAAATAATGCAGATGGGTGAAGCAAACCACCATGCATGTGTATACCTATTACTGCACCTGGCCCAGCAGGAATATTTCAAAGGCATCTTTAACGTTTAAAATAATGTGGTTTTGGGCAAAGAAAGTGAACTTAGCATGGACAATTATGTACGATTGACTTCCCATCACAACATCTCTGACTATGAATCATTTCTTTTTCTTTTCCATTTTCTACCTTTTCCCTTCTTATAACATTTATTTCTTGTTCCATTTTTTTGGTTCCTTTGGAAAATATTATATATTCTAACTTGAATTCTTCTCTTCATTGCTTTTCCTCTCTTAGCTTTATGTTCACTCTGACTTATTTTTTAATTTAAATTAACTTAATTTTTAACTGACATGTACTGTTATTATAATTATACATATTTACGAGGTACATAGTGATGATCAGATAAGGGTAGTTAGTATATTCATCATTTCAAACATTTGTCATTTCTTTGTCCTGAGAACATTCGACGTTGCAGACTACTGTTTTCTCGTATCCTGACGTGGTTCAAAGAGATGAAACAGCTTTCTAGGGTCCCTTTTGTAGGGCACTGATCCCATTCATGAGGGTTTACAGGCGTGATAGCATTAGGAGAAATACCTAACGTAGATGGGTGTAGCAAACCACTATGGCATGTGTATACCTATTACTGCACCTGGTCTAGCAGGAATCTTTCAAAGGCATCCTTTAACGTTTAAAAAAATATATAGTTGTTATTATATGTTATAATATTCTATAATAGAATTATTGTTAATAATAATATAGTATTATATAATATATTGTAGACTATGGTCATCCTACAGTGGTATAGAACACTAGAACTTACTCCCTCTAGCTGAGAGGTAAGAATGTGGTTCAGTTCAGTAAGATACAGAAGTTCAAAGCCATAGTGTTTTGTTTTGTTTTGTCTTGTTGAAATAGGGTCTCACTCTGTGTATTTTGAAGTGAGACAGGTTGAAGTGCAGTGGCATAATCACGACTCACTGCGGCCTTGACTTTTCGAGGTTAAAGTGATCCTCCCACCTCAGCCTCCCAAGTAGCTGGGTTTACAGGCATGTGCTACCATCCCTGTTTAACTTTAGTAATTTTTGTAGAGATGGGATTTTGCCATGTTACCCAGTCTGGTTTCGAACTCCTGGGATCCAGCCATCTTCCCACTTTGGACTCCCAAAGTGCTGGTATTACAGGCATAAGCCACTGTGCCCGGCCCTATTTACATGGTCTTATACAATCTTTGCAAGGTCTGGATTCCACCATTCATTCGTTCATTCATTTGTTCCTTCATTCGCTCAGGTTTGTTAAGTGTTAACTAAGGACCAAGTGGTATATAGATACTCACTATCGTGGCCCTCAGCCTGAGGTCCTTGATTTGGCTTCAGAGAATATGGGAATTTCCTGAAACAATTTCAGAAGGTACCTGTATGTAGTAGGATTTTGGGCTCTCAATAATTTCTTCCTACCATGTTGGTTAAGTTTTCACTGCTTGAACTCACATGAGTATCATGTACTGGGCACAGACCTATGGATGGTTCAGATGAGGATCCTGTTCGCATGAATCTTAAATTCTAGTAGGGTGAAGAGAGGAAAGGAGACTATTGGGGTTAAAAAGGAAACAAATCAACAATAAACAGGATGATTTAAGATTTTAATAAATCTATAAAGGGAATAGCCTGGATAGCACTGCCTTAGAGAAGACGGTCAAGAAAAGGTTTTTCTGGGAAGACATTTAAGACCAGATTTAAAGGGGGAGAAGGGGGTGATTTTGTAGGTCTGGGCCAGGCTGAGATACATATATATCTAAACAGTGATCCTCCATAGTTACTAAACTAAGAGATTTTATTATATATTTTCTCATTTATTTGCTTCATTTTTGTAATTATTGTTAAGAGCTTTAAAAAATATATTGTCACTTTTTAAGATTTGTTCTTTACTCCTACAGCATAAGAGAATTGGGCCAGATGATGTCTATAATTCCACACTTTTATAAAAGAAATGCAGTATGCCATAAGATAGAGTTCTGGATCCCATCTATTTTGTACCCACAGATAATTAAAATAGCATGTGTTGATTTGTTATTCTTCATCTGTTCTTTTTTATTTCAATCATAATTTAACAGTTCCATTACACTGCTAGAGGATTTTTTTTTTCTTTCTTAGACCTGCATTTAATTAGATGGGTATGCTTTTCAGGAGTAATATGGAGAGGCTAAAATACTACTTTTTTGTGGGGATTTAAAAGTTCTATTATTATACATCGAAAGAGGGTATGACTGTGTTACTGGGCAATGTATTTGCAAATATTAGGTGCTGCAATAAAATGTTAAGAAATTTCCAAGGGCTGATTTTATGCATTTAGATTAATTATTGATGTTTCCCCTAATTCTGCTACTTGAAACTGGGTGTGAAGAACAAATTTGTTTTCAATGCAGTTTTAAAGGGACTGAGTCTTTTGCAGCTTCATGGAGCCACAGTCATCAAATTTCTCATTATTTGAGGTTGTTAATCATTATGATCGTTCAAGGAGATTCTGAGTGAATAAGAAATGAAATTCTATTATTGTCTTATCTTTGACTATGAAGATATTTGACCACAAAATATTTAATTGCTTCTGCATCTCAACATACTCTATGGACTAGAATAATAATGAGTTTAATCAGCTGAAAATATAACAAAAAGTAAGAATACTGCTTAGTAGCAGTACTTTCTGGAAGAAGGAATGACAGAGGTGAGCAGAAATATATGTGTAGTTATTCTGTACATCTTGTGTGTAGTTTAAATGCCTTTAGTTTTATTTAGAAGTAGATTCTTTTACTTCAGCCCTAATTTCTGGGGTGTTTCTGTATTCATGTGTTGCATACATGATTATGTATGATGTGTAAAATTATATATTTATTAATCAAGTGCAAAAAATAGATTTACATGTTTAATAATAAAAGAATCTTTTATTATCTACAATGGAAAAGCTAGGAAAATAACCATCAGGGTTAACATAAGTGTGAACAAGAAAGTTCCACTAGATAACTAACTTTAAAACAATAATAAAAGAAAGATGTAGTACACTTGCATAGTCCAAAGCAACCCATGAATGTGTCCTAACAAGTCCATGAGCAAGTCCAGGCAGACAACTTTGCCACCATGTTGCTCCTTCTGGTTGCTCATCAACATGAATGGGCATCACTGGTTTTCTGCTTAGGACCGCCTCTCTCACTCGGTACCACTATCTGTTACCAAGAACACTCTGCTATTGCTTCTCCTAAGGCTGTTATTACTATTAATACTGTCATTTGCTGCAACATCATCCAATCACTGCTGATGCTTCCCAGTGAAGCTTGAGAACAGTGGACTAGAACCTCCACGTGCTGTAACTTCCAGTGGTCCGTGGCTGAATACAAGCTACCACTTCTCTGTCCTTGAATACACTTTAATACACTTAAGGAGTATCTCTGTCCAAATTAAGAGCTTGTACCAGATCTATTATTTTTAACCCTGTAGACAGCAAAGTCACCTGGGAAACTTGGGAAACACAGTTTCTTGACTCCACCTAAGACTTCCTGAGTACTAATCTCTGGTGGTAGATTCCATAAGAGAGCGAGCAAGAGAGAGAGAGAGTGTAATATTTTTAACCAGGTACTCCAAGAAACGTTCATGCAGACAACCAAACATTGTTCTCAGACCAAATTTGAGAAACACAAGTCGAGATGGCCTTAAGGGTGCTTTAACTCTGAGACTGTGCATTTCACTCTGCGGCTTTAAAGTGAAGTTGTGATAGTCTCATTTACCTTTGAATTTACATGATATTCATGCCTCCTTTTTCGATGGCATTCTCTTTTTCAGATTCAGTTTTTGATTTAAACACCTCTGAAACTACTTGAATTGGGGATTATTCTTTGATAGTTTGCTGTCGTCAGGTGAATGGAGATAAATATACATTCAAAGCGTTGTTTTTAACTTTGGGGAAATGCAGACACTTGCGTTTTCATGTTGGACACAGGAGGCTGAGATAGTAGGATCATTTGAACCCAGGAGTTCAAGGCTAAAGTGAACTATGATTGTGCCACTGCACTGCAGCCTGGAAGAGAGAGCAAGACACCGTCTCAAAAAACAAACAAACAAACAAAAACAACTAACAAATAATTTTACAAAATTAATTTCTAACATTTGACACCATTAAATTTACAGGTGCACCTACATAAATGATGCATTTTGTGCTCAGATGACCAGGGAGCTGGCAAAAGCTAATCAGTCTAAGAGGCGAGAGAATCACTTGAGCCCAGGATTTCAAAAAATATGTACTACTATGATATATCAATTTCTTATTTTATTTTACTTTTAGAGACTATTTTTGTAATAGTCTGACTTCTTATATCACAATATGTAGAGATCTATTTAGCTTTCAAATCTATGATAGTGTGATTCTTTTAAGTAATTATATGCTTCGGGATGTAGAATTAGAGTTTCTCTTCTTCCTGAGTAAAGGAAAGGAAAATATTCATTTGAGTTAAAATAAATTAAGATTGTATAATCTATGTCTCCTTAGGCCATCCCTCCCCAGTGAAAGTGGGGTTATAGGGACAGGGTACCAATGACATTTCCCTGGCTCTCATCTCTACCAACCACTTGTGGACTTTCTGATACCTTTGGAGTCTCTCTGACTTATTTCTGGGAGGTTATAGGGTGTGTCTCAACGGTGTGCTCCTGAACAAATCCCTGTATTCTCTCAGTCACTGCCAGATGAAGAGATGACCTCTCATTTAAATAAGTCAAAATGAGGCCACCCATCTCTGCTGCTGCCACAGACATCAATTGTCCTGAAGTTGTTCCTGGTGCTGAAGCCACTGCTCTGTGCCAAGCAATCAGTCTTGCTGACACTGTTGGCGGTATCTTGCAAGGGCTCATTCATGTGTGTATGCTACCAAGGGGACACCTCCCATTGTCTCCAGCTTCTGCTCTGCCTTCCTCTGTTGTTCCTGCTGTAGATAATATGTGCTATTGTTTCTCCTCTCACTACCAGAGAACTCAGGATAGGGATCCTCTCCTCAAAGTGTCAGAGTTATTTTCTGTATTTTCTGAAACCTTCAGTTGTACCATAGCCATTCCATTCCATTCTCATGTATAATGACCAAAATTGCAGTGACTTAGCCCCTAAAGCCCTGTAGAGTCTTAAGTTTTACTTACACTTTTTTGAGGTACAGTTTATACACAATTAATCACCTGAAATCCATGTTCGGATGAATATGTTGTCATCCCTGCCCAGGGAATGGCTTTCTAATTTTTATAGCCATAGAGTATTTTTTCTATTCTATAATTTCATCTAGAATAAATAATATAGTATGCATATAGAATTAATTATTTTGTGCCCGGATTCTTTTGTTCAGTGAAATGTTTTTGAGATTTATGTATGCAGTTGTGTATGAATGTTTCTTTTAGTTTTATTGCTGAGTAGTATCCCATTTTATGAACATATTTATTTGTCCATTTTCCTTTTGATGTGCATTTCAATCGTGCGCAGTTTTTAGCTTTACCTCTTTCGGTGATTTTAGTGATTCCCCTCAAAATTACATCTATAACTTCTCAGTCTGCCTTCAAATGTGTTATGCTAATACATGAATAATGGAAAACCTTAGAAGAGTAAAATTCCATATTTTTCCATTTACCTATTATATTCTTGCTTTGTATATTTTGCTTCAATATATACTATAAGCTATACTACATGTGGTTAATTTTTTGCTTTAAACAGTCAATAGTCTTTGTATACATAATAAAAATACAGTCTTCAGTGAAGTAAGCCTTTTCTGGTTTTTCTTTTACACTTATTTCTTCATAGAACACAAAAGACAACTGAGTAATAGTGATCAAAATGACTCCTGTATTCCAAAAACTGAAGCATTGTTATTGAAAGTTGATGCCCCTGGCCCCTGACCTTTTCCCAAGAGGGTTCCTTGGTCAGCTGGGATTCTGTTGGAGACAGGTGAAAGAAAACTCAGCCTGCATTGACTTAAGCCAAAGTGAATTTAGTGGTTTTCCTACCTGTAGAATACAAGATAAGCTGGCTTTAGGCATAACTTAGTCTAGAGGCTTGACAGCTATCAAGGGAAAGTAGTTTCTCTGTCTCTGGGCCCCACTCAGATCTTCTTTTCCCTCATGGTAACAAGATAACGGTAATTGAATCTGCTGACTCAATTGAAGACTGATCTTGTCTATAGATTTGCAAGACTAAGTAAACAGAGTCTGCTGGTTAGGTCCAGTAGAAAAGAGAGCATCTCCTTCAGCGCCAAACCAAAGTTCTGGTCTGAATCCCACTGCTCAAATTCAGTCATGTGCCCTTATCTGCATCATTCACTCTAACCAATAAGAATTGCTACCTTGCAATCAATCAAGCCTGAAGCCCCGAAAACTGACCCACCTAAGCCACAGAACTCAAGAGGAATGGGTGCCCCCACCTTAAAAGAAAGAGTGTTCTTTAAAAAGAGGTGATTGGATGTTAGCTAAAACAGATGACCATTAGAGTGTTTATGCAAACGTGGCTTCTTAGTAGCTCATAACAGTAGTACTTTAAAAATGTTCCAATGTGTTTAGATTCTAGTGTATTATCTCATTTAGACCTTATTCTTTCTTATTCTTATTTTTGCTTTACTACCCCCTGACTATAAAGTTGAGGTCCTTGAGGCATTGAATTGCCTTTAAGTGTTTTTAAATCACCCTTTAACATTCTTGGAGTACTTCTCTGAGTCTAAAACCAAAAACACCTTGATAATCTGTGGAAACTCTTCTTTTGTGCAGTCTTTGTTTAAAGTTCTTAGAGTCAATCTCCTTTTTTTAGGGGGAGCCTAAAAAAGTCAGAGCAGTAACCTGGCAGTTATTAAATTCTGTTTTGAATTATCTGCTATACTGTGAAATAGTGAGAAATGAACACAGTCTAAAACCACAGCTAGCATAGCTCTCAGACCTTCTTAGTTACTCTGACCCTAAAGTTGTTTAATTATCAAGCTTGAGGAACACTTCTGAATTCTAGCTGACATTAATCAGGGTTTAACATCTTCCATAAATTAGGAATAACTCTGTCCACAAGCCCACTCTGCATGACCTCAAGCCTTCATTTTTCAAATCTCACTCCTCTTTCTCCTTGCTTCATTGCAGCTCACAGAATAGGTGAGACTTGCCTGATTTTTTAAGATGAGTGACCTAGGCCTGCTATTTAAATGAACAAAGAAAGGACATATTTTCTCCATGGTAATTTGTTTAACAGAACTATTCACCTCACTGCTATTCTGGAGAATTAAGAGCACAAAATACCTCTGAATCTTATTCAATATTAAGTCATGTTTATTTTTAAAGTGAGACTCATTATTCTAAGTGGAATAGGATTTGTTTTCTCTGCATTAGCCAATGGCTCAAAATGCTATTTTAAAATTACATCGGTTCCTTCCAACTGACCTTGTCTGCAGATTTGCAAACATATATGGACATTTTATGTTCTTCAGCTATAGCAAAATATTTTTATTTTTCTAAGTCTATCTGTGGGTGTTTATGCACCTTGTATGTACCAACATTTATATCTACAGACATATACCTTTTAGCACCTATACTCTTCTATATTTTTAAATTTTGTACTAAACTCCTCTGAGACTTATTATGGTATACACTCAACTGCATTTTATCTGCTTGATGATTGGAGCCACCTTTTTTATTCTTATTCATTTCTCTAATGAACTTTGGAGATTTCAATGTGCTAAGTTCTAGGGTACAACTGTGCTCAAGACAGACCCAATCTCTGCCCTCACAGTATCTTGGTTGGTTACATATTTGCTGTTACTTCTTTTTCCCCTCAGCTCTATTGAGGTATAATTGAAAAATGAAAAAGTATATATATTTAAATTGTACAACTTGAAGTTTTGATATATATTGTGAAATAATCACCATGCTCAAACTAATTAACATATCCCTGTCACCTGACAGAGTTACCATTTTTTTTCTTTTTTTGTAATGAGAGCACTTTAATTCTACATTCTTATCATATATCGAGTACAAAATACATTATTGTTAACTAAAGCACATTATAACTAACTATAGTTACATTAGATATCCAGATCATATTCACTTGCATAACTAAAACTTTGTATGCCCTGACCAGTATCACTTCATTTCCCCTTGTTAACCAGGTCCTGGCAGCCACCATTCTATTCTCTGTCTCTATGAATTTGACTATTTAAGATTCCATTCTATTCAAGGTGAGATCATGCAATATTGTCTTTCTATGTTTGGCTTATTTCACTTAACTTAATGTCCTCTAGGTTCATCTTTGTTGTCACAAATGACTGGATTTATTTCTTTTTAAAGGCTAAATAGTATTCTATTATGTACATATACCACATTTTCTTTACCCATTCATCCATTGACAGACATTTAGGTTGCTTCTATGTATTAGCTATTGTAAACAACAATGCCATGAACATAAGAGTGCAGATATCTCTTCAACGTACTGATTTTTTGGGGGGTGGGGGTATATACACCTAGAAGTAGATTGCTGAATCATACTATAGTTCTGTTTTTACCTTTCTGAGGAACTTCCATGCTGTTTTTCTAATTTCCACAAACAAAAGTTCCAGTCTGTATAAGAGTTCCGTTTTTTTCACATCCTCACCAACACTTCTTTTTGATACTAGTCATTCCAGTAGGTGTGCGGTCATATCTCATTGCGGTCTTGATTTGAATTTTCCTGATGGTCAGTGATGTTGAGCATTTTTTCATATGGCTGTTGGACATTTGCATGTCTTCTTTTGAGAAATAGCTATTCATGCCTTTTAGCTGTGTTTTGATTGGGTTATTTTTTTTATTTTTTATTTTTTTTTACTTAGTGAGTTGTATAAGTTCTTATGTATTTTAGATATTAACTCCCTATCAGGTATATGGTTTGCCAACATTTTCTGCCATTATAGGTTGCCTTTTTACTCTGTTGATTGTTTTCCTTGCTCTTCATAAACTTTTTAATTTGATGCAGTCTCACTTGTATATTATTACTTTTTTTCTCTTGTGCTTTGGTGTCATATCCAAAAGCATCAAGATCCAAACTAATTTCAAGAAGCTTTTTTTAATGTTTTCTTCTAGTAGTTTTATGGTTTCAGGCCTTATGCTTAAGATTTTAGTTCATTTTGAGTTGATTTTTATATGTGTAAGATGAATTCAATTACATTCTTCTGTGTGTAAACATCCTGTTTTCCCAACATAATCTATTTAGGAGACCATCCTTTCCCCATGGTGTGTTCTTGGAACCCTGTCAAAGATCAGTTGATGGTAATGGGTGGATTTATTAGGTTGGTGCAAAAGTAATTGTGGTTTTGACATTACTATTAATCTTAATTAGTGTAATTAAAAGTAATGGCAAAACCACAATTACTTTTGTACCAACCTAATACTTCTGGGCCCTTCCTGTTCCATTGGTTAATATGTCTATTTTTATGCCACTACTATACTGTTTTGATTACTATAGCTTTGTAATATATTTTTAAATCAGAAAGTGTGATACCTTCCCCTTTGTTCTTCTTGTTCAATGTTTCTTTGAGGGGCCAGGCACAGTGGCTTACTCCAGTAATCCCATCACTTTGGGAGGCTGAGGCGGGAGGATCACTTGAGGCCAAGAGTTTGAGAACAGCTTGGGCAACATAATAAAACTCTGTCTCTTAAAAAAAAATTAAAACATAAAAAAATTTCCTGGGGATGGTAGCACTTGCCTGTAGTCCCAGCTAGTTCAGAGGCTAAGGAGGGAGGATTGCTTGAGCTCAGGAGTTTGAGGCTGCAGTGAGCTATGATTGTGCCACTGTACTCCAGCTTGGGCAACAGCACAAGACGCTGCCAGTAAGAGAAAAAGAAAAAAAAAATGCTCTGGCTATTGGAGGTCTTTTATGGTTTCATATGAATTTTAGTATTTTTTTCTACTTTTGCAAAGAATGACAGTGGGATTTTAATAGGGATTACATTGAATCTGTAGATTATTTTGGGTAGTATGGACATTTTAATAATATAAACTCTAATCCATAAACATATATGTCTTTCCATTTGTCTGTGTCTTCTTTAATTTTCTTCATCAATATTTTATAATTTTCAGTGCATAAGTCTTTTGCCTCTTTAGTTAAATTCATCCTAAGTATTTTATTCTTTTTGTTACTGTTGTGAATGGAATTGTTTTCTTAATTTTCTTTTCAGATAATTTGTTTGTATATAGAAACATGACTTATTTTTGTATGTTAATTTCGTATCCTGAAACTTCACTGAATTTTTTAATTAATTTTAACAATGTTTTTTCTTATTTTTCTTAGTCGTCAGGGTTTACTATTTTTATGACCATGTCATCTGCAAACAGAGATAAATTTATTTCTTCTCTTCCTAATTAGATGCATTCTATTTCTATTTCTTCACTTTTCTTTTTTGTTTTTTTTCCTTTTTTTTTTTTTTTTTTTTTGTCTAATTATTCTGACTAGGACTTCCAGTACTGTGTTGAATAGATGTAGAGATGTAGTGAGAATGGACATCCATATCTTGAACCAGAACTTAAAGAAAAACTTTCAGTTTCCCCCACTGATTATTATGTTAGCTGTGGGCTTTTCATATATGGCCTGTATTGTGTTGAAATAATTTCCTTCTATACCTATTTTGCGGGGAGTTTTTTATCATGAAAAGATGATGACTTTTGTCAAATGCTTTTTCTGAATCTATTGAGATAATCGTGTTGATTGATTTGCTTATGTTGAGCCATTTTGCATGCCATAGATAACTTCCACTTGGTTGTGGTGTATGAGCCTTTTAATGTTCTGTTGAATGCTGTTTGCTAGTATTTTATTGAGGATTTTTGCATCTGTATTTATCAGAAATATTGGCTTTTAGTTTCCCTTTCTTACTGTGTCTTTGTCTGGTTTTGGTCAGGATGATGCTGGCTTCATGAGTTTGGAAGTGATTCCTCCTATTTTATTTTTTGGGAAGAGTTAAAGAAGGATTGGTATCAGTTCTTGTTTGTTTATTCACATTCACCAGTAAAGTCATCTATCTGATCCTGAGCTTTTCTTTTTAGAGAGGCTTTAGCTTACTGACTTAAATGTCTTCCTTGTGCTGTTGGTCTACTTAGGTGTTCTATTTTTTCTTGATTCAGCTTCAATAAGTTGCATATTTGTAGAAATTTATCTATTCTTTTAGGTTATCCAGTTCGTTAGGATATAATTGCTCACAATAGTCCCTTATGATAGTTTTCATTTCTGATGCATCCATTGTAATATCCTCTCTGTTATTTCTGATTTTATTTGAGTCTTCTCCAGTTTTTCTTATTAGCCTAGCTGAGTTTGTTGATTTTGTTGATGTTTTCAAAAAATCAACTCTTATTTTATTGATTTTTTATTGTTGTCTGTTTCCTTTTTGATTCACTTCTCTAATCTTTATTAATTTCTTCCTTCTGATAATTTTAGGCTTAGTTTGTTTCTTTTTTTCTAGTTCCTTGAGGTGTAAAGTCATGTTGCTTAATTGGGAATGTTCTTTTTAGTGCAGGCGTTTATGTTGTATTTTTGTTTTCATTTGCTTTGAAATTAAACCTAGTTACATTGCTGCCTCTGCTTTTCCACGTTTTCTTTAGTCTGCTTTTTAGCTTTACCTTTATCTCTTCTTTCCCTCTTTATTTAAGATTTCTCAACTTGGATAAATGTAACTTAGTAAGCAATGAAGGCATTATTTCATTCCTTATAGGAGGATATTCCTCTGTTTTAAACCTGGATTCTAGAACTGACTGGTCCAAAAAGGAAACAATAATTACAAAGCATGGCGTCCAAAAGTGGAGAAAAGTAACAGTTCACCTCCCCTGGCGATGATATTACAATATTATTTTAAGATTCAGTGAATTCTTTACTTCTGCAAGCTGTAAGATTGGCTGATTTGTAACAGGGAGAACAAGTGCACGTTGTGGGAAAGGTAGACATTTAGAGAAAATAAATGACCTTGAGGGTATTGAACTCTGGGAATCAACTTCTTCTCTAAAGTTAGGGGACATGCTACTTCTAGATGTTGAACCTGTGGGTGTTCATTTGAATAGTAGAGTCATAGAAAAAACTTTACTATCTGGAATATAATAAAAATGCTGCTTTAACTGCTAAGTCACCATCTGTTACTAGCTCTTTGCTACTGATATTTTTTTCCTTTTAAAACATGTGAATTCCTAGATTTTCATATTATAATTTTATACTTACCTTAAATTGGGATTGAGAGAAAACTTGGACAACACTTCTTAAAAGAAAATTATTAACTTGTTCAAAAGAAATCATACTTTTAGGTTTGGGTAAGAGCTGGGGAAAAAGCAAAGGCAAAGCAGGAAGCATATAGGTGACCCATGTGCATTTCTATGTCATGAGCAACAGGAATGGTAGAACTTTTGTTCCACTGCAGTTGTACAATCTAATTATTCACTGATTCAGCTACACATACAGCATTACTATGTAGGTTTGAAGATGGCGTCTTTGCCATATGTCTCTTTTTTAATCTTGATATCTTACATGTCATAGGTTTTCATCAATTTTGATGGTTGTCATGAGGATGATGATGATTATGATAATGCCTCCCATTATTTTATTTTTTGTATAAGGCAATTTAATGGATTTCCTAAAAAATAATGCAAGCAATTTTTAACCCTAACAATGAGGGATAGAGTAGATGCCCTTAACTACACTTTCTTACTATGAGGGATATATTCATACAAATAGATGTATGTTAAGGAAATTCATTCACCCATTCATTTACATACCTAACCATTATTCCTTCATCAGTTCTTATTAAGCACTTACTATGTTAGGCCCTGTATATGCATTTTACATGCATTATTTCCTAACCTTATAACAATGGTGTGTAGAGAAACTAATATTAACCTTTTTGATAGATTATAAATTCATGATTAGGGATATTAATTATTATGTCCAAGTTTGCACAGCTGGCAAATGACACATTTGAAATCTGAACTCACACAATCCAATTCAAGAATTCCATTGCCAGTACTTCAAAAAATGTCTTTTATTTTATAGGCAAAGAAAAGGCACTGAATCAAATATTATGACTATGCTTATGATCTTAAGAGATTTAGGTTCCGAGTTGGACCTGATTTTAAATTACTGATCCACCAATTACTGATTACATGAACTTGGTAGGAGTTGTCCAGTCTCTCCATACTCCAGGTTCTTACTTTTCAACAGTGTTGCTGGGCCATTAAATGAAACAGCTTTGCCTAGAAAGCTCAACGTAGTATACCCATTATAGATATTAGCTATTACACACTTACTTCTCCACATTTCTGGAGGGAGGGAGAAGATTCATTTTTATTTTACAATCTTATTTTATAAAACCCTAAGCCTGGAGTCTAGGGGGTAATGTAGGAATTGAAATGTGAAATGGTTCTAATCTAAGGTGGAAACATTAGATGGATGAAAGAATATCATGCAGATATAATTAAAAATTGTTAGGTTGGAGTATTTTATGTGGGGCTGAAAGTAAAAGAAATCTATAATTTGTGTGAGCAGTAGAATGTGAAGTGATTAAATAGGATAGGGACTAGGAAAGGAAGTGCTAGGACAATTCCTGGCACATAGTAGGCATGCAACAAAAGGCTGGAAGCTTGATTGCTATGATCTGTATGCAGACATTATGTGGTTGACATAAATGTGTTAATATTGTTCTTTGGTATGTGTTTTCCCGGTATTTAAGTGCAATGGAGTACAAAGGTTTGTTGCATAAAGTGTAATAAGGAAAGGAATATGACCAATTACTCCATCTGTCACTTTTACTCCTGCCTTTAAATGAGATGTTTGCTCCAATAAGATGATTAATGGTTCCTTAAAGCCCCACACACTTACCTGTCTTTTTGCCTTTGCTGAATTTATTGCTTAAGACTTTAGCCATTATCCCTTTTTGCCCATTTTTTTTTTCTTTTTATTTATTTATATTTTTTGAGATGGAGTCTCACTCTGTTGCCCAGGCTGAAGTGCAGTGGTGCGATCTTGGCTCACTATAACCTCTGCCTTCTGGGTTCAAGCCATTCTCCTTCCTCAGCCTCCCAAGTAGCTGGGATTACAGGTGCCCACCACCACACCTGGCTAATTTTTGTATTTTTAGTCTAGATGGGGTTTCACCATGTTGGCCAGGCTGGTCTCGAACTGCTGATCTCAGGTGATCCACTCACCTTAGCCTCCCAAAGTGCTGGGATTACAGGCATGAGCCACCATGCCCAGACTCTTTTTGCCCATTTTTCAAAGTAGACACTTGGTAGAACTTTTACAGTCTGCCTGTAACATACATCTGTAGCCCTAGCTTGGTTCTAAATCCCATGGCGCCTTCTCCTTGGGAAAAACAGAGAAGGTGCTATGGGATTTAGGACCAAGTTATGGCTACAAAAAGGTTATAGGTTACCTAAGTTACAGGCTGATAGCCATAGGTTTATTGTTCTCTGCACATGTGGTTGTTTCTTGCCTCTCAATGACATTATATGCTTCTTTTATACCTCATGCGGTGTAAGTGCTCTGCAATAACAGAAATTCAATAAATGACTCTTAAAAGTTACAATTAAAGTCAGGATTGAATTCTGTGGAAAATCTTGATGCAAATGTACAAAACAACTTCAAGAAAATTGGAATGCCATGAGTCATGCATTTCCTGGTACTATTCATTCCTCTTTAGGTACTATCATTCTGCTCAACCTAACATTTCTACCACCTACATCTACCATCTGGAATTATAGGCAGAGGGTATGAAGGGTGTCAAATCTTGAAAGAAAATTGCCTTTTCTCCAAAGTTGATGAAACTACACCACAGTTGATTGGATTACTTGCTCAGCAAGAGAGTAGAACCTTGTCTTTATGAATTAAATGTCACTATTTTGTCTATTTGAAGATGACCTTATAGAGGATTATGGTTTATGACAAGTTATTTTGCTGAGACCTGAATTTGAATTGCGTATTGGTGAATGGGCCCTGTACACACAATCGGAGCAGCTGGTGTCCATGCAGCTTTTCTTCTCTTTGGTTTTCTGTGTCATACACAGTGAGCCTTGTGAGTTATTCACATCTACTTCTTGTCAAGTAATAGTATATTATAATGGTATCATAAATTTGAGATTTATGAAAGTTGTGGGACATATTTCCATGTGAATGTCAGTGGATTATTATATTTAACAATTTGTTCTCTTTTGTTTTGATTAAGAAGCTCTTTGCCGGGATGCTGAGTTCTAATTAAAATATTATACACCCTTCTTATTTCTCTCTGCAAAATTATAGCCTTACTGATTAATTTTGCTTTACTCTTGAGTGTGGTTTACTTTTGCAGCAAATACAAATTTGGAAAGTTGAATCCAAAAGCCACAGCTAAACATAGTTCTCCCTTAGAGGTAAGAACCATAACTGTTTCTGTGGACCCCAGCAAAATTACCTTCTTTTACAAAACAATGTTCTTCTTGTTCCACGGTCAATTACACACTGAACCTCTATGTTATCCGAGATCTAAGCAGCAGGGCTGCTGTCTCCAGAATTATATTCAGCAGCTGTCTCCTCCCTGTTAGCTTACCCATTCCTGATGTGTTGATTCCTTTCAGAAGGCTCCAATCCAAATAAGACTCAATTAGCAGCAGCCTGAAAATAGTGTGTCTGCCTTTCTTTTTCTGTATAAACCTTGTGAGTGCTAAGCTTCTAACTTTACTTTCCTCTTAATACTAACTGAAGGTCCTATAACTTTCTGTGGCATGTTGACTTTTTTTTTTTTTAGTGAGAAAGCTCTTGTCATTCCAGCTAACTCTCATGTCTTGGTGATGGCAAAATGGAGAACTATTAGGAAATCTGACAAGGAGAAACATTCATGTCCAGTAAAGTCCAGCAACAGATTAGTGAAAGAAACTGGCCATCCAAAATTATCATCATTTATTTCCTGCACTAAGTCAAAGAAATCATTGTGCTCTGCTTAAGCCCCCTGTTGAGTTCATTTCACTGACCCTTCCTTAATATTGGCTGAAGGGTATTTTTAATAAGTTGGTATGTTTGGGAGTTAAAGAAGGCCAAGTTTCTGGCTATGCTCAGAAGGGATGAAATAGTAATGAAATGTTTGGGGAATGAGAGGGGAAAAACAAATGCCTGAAAGAAACCTACCTTCTTTTAGACTTGTTTGATGTAACTCACCGAATTATTTCTGAAGTAGGGGGAAAAATACACAAAACCCTCTAAGGAATATCACTTTTAAAAAATTACAGCCTTGAGTGAGCCACTTCAAAATGTGCAGAGAATTAGTTTATATTTTATTTGGAAACTGATGTTTAAGTCAAATGGAGCAACAGAAATGCATAGTAATCTATCCAAAAAAGACCAAAAGGATTGGGAATAGGTCAGGCTGCAGTCAGGAGAGCCAGGCGAGAGGTAGCAGACAGTGGAAGGCAAGCTGGCCAGACAGTCTGTGGGCATATGAGCTGAATCACTAGTGTGGGGACCACTTTCCTCTAAGAAGCCGTGTTCTAACTGATCCTGTCTCCTGAGTCTCCCCCACTGCCACTAGACATTGCAGGTTTGGCTTCCTGGCTGCTGGTTTTGCAGTCATAAGAGTTCAGTTCAGTTTACTGTGATGAGTATGAGCAAAGCACTATGAGCTGTGGGGTATCAGGATGAGTGTGTCACTGGTTTCTCATGTGTCATCCATGTGAATTCTTCCCATCCATCAGCCTCTTAACTAGTCCGGTTCCTGGTACTCTGACCTCTCGCAAGCTATTTCACTCAGAGTGCTGATCAAACAGTTTGGAACCACAGTATTAGCTATGTCCTTGTTCCATCTAATCTATAAATTTGCTGAGGATGTAACTTATACTTCTTTTTAAATATACTCTGCCATTAGCATATTAAGGAACACTACTAGACATTTAATTGACACCTGTTGAGTAACTGGTAAATTAATTAATGTAGGGCATTATGGTAAACATGTCTTCCAGAGACATTTAAAAACTTTTATTCGAATTGTATGTAACATCTACTTAACAAACATTTTTAGTAAATGTGATAATGTAGAAACAGAATTATTTCCAGTAAAATATTAGTCATTTTAATAATTTGAGATAGAGTGTTTTGGCTCACTAGATTTTATTCAGTTGGCACCTGTTTATTAAGTGCCTGTGATGTGTCATAAACACTGATGACATAGTTGAGATCTAATAATGGCCTAGGAAAGTATGAACAATATGAGTATCTTCAATGTTAGGTCTTTCAGGCCAATCTTTTTAAATGATTAATTGGTAGCAAAACCTGTAGATCACGTCATTTTTTTTTTAATGAAAGAAAGAAAGAGGAAGAAAAAGAGGGAGAGAGAACAGGAGTCTTGCTCTATTGCCCAGGCTGAAATGCAATCTAAAAATAGGTATTAAAGACCTCTTTTATGCTGATAATTGTGCTTAACAACGGAGACAGGAAGGAATAAAGGAAGAAAATAACAAACAAACAGCCAACCGATATTTCATTTAAGTCTGTGAA
>CAUYLG010074874.1:0-13496 GCA_963573385.1 Cacajao melanocephalus
TAGGAGGAGAGGCATTCTGACTTCGGGTGTTCTCAGCCTTTTTGCACTGGTTTCTTCCCATTTTTGTGGATTTATCCACCTGTCGTCTTTGTAATTGCCAACTTTCAGATTGGGTCTGAGTGGACGTCCGGCTTGTTGGTGATGAAGCTTTTTCTGTTTCTTAGTTTTCCTTTGGCGGACGCCCCTTCCCCACAGAGCTAGGCCTTCCCAGGTTCAGCTGTGCTTACTGTGAAACTCTCAGTCCTCAGCGCTTCCAATTGCTGTTCTCCTTGTGGGGATGGGACCAACCGAGCCCGACTCAAAGGGCACCCCGTCCCATATACTCCGCACCGAGAAGGGCCACGCCGTGGCGCCGGCAAAATAGCCGCGCCGACCAAAAGAGTCGCGTTGGCGACCCGTGTGCCTCCTCCACCGGGAATCTCCCAGTCTGTGGGTAACAAAAATTCGTCTGAAAGTGCAGCGTCCACTCACTCTCTGCACTTTTACTGGGAGCTACAATCCTGAGCTGTTGTTAACCGGCCATCTTGGATCTCTCTTCCAGAACATGACTTTTACTTGAAAGAGTTACAGAAAACCGATTATTCTGACTTGGGTTTGTAGCAGACATTTTCTTGAAAATCAGGCAAATCTGTGACTTCAGGCAAATGTCTGACAGTATTTGTTGCCAAAGCACATGTGAGTTTTCAAGCCAACAATAGAATTCTAGAAAACTTGTATTCACCACCATGGGCTTGATGACTTCTCAGTACTTAGACTTTTCTGATGAGATAAGTAGTGACATTAACAAATGTGATGCTTTTCATGTTATCTAAATAAATTTTTCAACATTTGGAAGATCTGCACAACTCACTGGGCCAGGATTTTCCAAATGATTGTTGCTTTTTGCTAGAAAATCAGGCATAGATAGAAGATTCATTCAAATAGTACAAGATAGATGAATGGATTTTTATGTAACAGAATAGAAAAAATTTACTGACATATTTTCAGATTCCATCTTGCAACTAACTTTTAAGAAACTGTCACTCGTCATCCAGGCACTGTGGCTCGCGCCTGTAATCCCAGCACGTTGGGAGGCCAAGGTGGGTGGATCACTTGAGGTCAGGAGTTCAAGACCAGCCTCGCCAACATAGTGAAATCCCGTCTCTACTAAAACTACAAAAATTAGCTGGGTGTGGTGGTGGATACCTGTAATCCCAGCTTCTCTGGAGGCTGCTGAGTCAGGAGAATTGCCTGAACCTGGGAGGCAGAGTTTGCAGTTAGCCAAGATCACACCATTGCACTCCAGCCCGGGCAACAAGTGCAAAACTCTGTCTCAAAAAAAAAAAAGAAAAGAAATTATCACTTGTCAGGTTTGGGTGTAATATCAACGAAGATCAAGAATTACCTGAAAAGAATGTTACAATCCTTCCCTCATTTCCAAGTATGTGGAAAATCTGGATGTAAGATGGATTTTTTAATGTATACTTACCCAGAGCAAGATGTGACAACAGACTTAATACAGAAGCAAATATGAGTCCAGCTGTCTTCCATTAAACCAGACATTAAAGAGTTTTCTTAAAAATGTAAACAGCACCACACTTCTCACCAAAAGTTTTTTGTTTTGCAAAACATCTTTATTTTTTATTAAAAATATAGGTTTCTTATGTTAGCGTGTCACAGGCTTATTGTTATTTCAAGCGAATTAAAAAATAAGGGTTTTCTTAATTTTTAATTAAAATTTTTAATACAGTGTCAATAGATAAAACCTGCATTCGGATCCTCAAAGTTTAGGAGTGTGAAGGGGGTCCTAAGTCTAAAATATTTGAGAACCATTGCTTCATTCTAACTCAGTCACAAAGTGGAATTAGGGGACATTATACAGGGTTTGTTGTGTGGCAGCTACTTACACTCTCACTTCAGCAAGAGCAGTCCCTGCTGTAAAGGACTAGGAAGCTTGCCTACAGGAAGACAGGCAGGACATCTCCTATAACATCTTAATGCTTTCAGCCAAAAATATATGAGTGGATTTAGTACTCATCTTCCGGAGAGACTTGAGTTTTTAAACTGATAACATTTTCATTAGGTTGCTTCTATTCAATTTTATTTCTTGTGTGGCCTCTTTTCAAGGAAGTGACATGTTTCCATCTGAGAATCATAGAGTTGAATGTGATCTTAAATATCATGTAGTCACTCTTAATATTTAGGAAACTATAACCCAGAGAGGGGAAGTAACCCAACAAGTTAGGCTCACAGCTGGGGTTAGAGCCTGGTGTTTGGCCTTCAATTGTGTCCTATTAAGGATTTGTATCTCTGGAACTTATGTTACTCATACCTACCTCTACCAAAGATATTTAAAGTTTCCCGTGAGAAGGAAAGATTTTGAGAGGAAAGAACGTAGCTCTTGTATTTGGAAGCACTTGTTCCAGAGTGGCGTTCAGGAGACACCTTCTCCTTCTCTAGTATGTTTCCCACAGAGCCCTGCATCAATCTAGTGATTTTTTTTCTAGATTATAGAAAACTTTAGGAAATACAGAGAAAAGTAGAAAAAAGAAAATGAATATCACTTACATCCTTCCATCTAAACCTGACTAACAGTAGTCCTGTTTTTGGTGGGAGGTGTGGGAATTTTACAGAGACCTGCATAACGCACACTTTTTTCCCCAAATTGTTGATCATGCTGCATTTACAAGTTTGTATCTTCCTTTATTTTACTCAACATTATGTTGTGAACCTTTCCTATGACATCATTAAAAATCCCGAAACTTCTACTCATGAAACATGCTTGTAACATATACATTCCGTTACATTCCATAATCTATTTAACTGTTATTTTGATGGAAACTTATTTACAATGAGAGTGCATTTATCACACGCACATTTGTGTTTCTCCCAACTTAAAATCATTGACACCAAACCTCTGCTAGAAAAGAGCCCATGTTTTTCACGTGGCCACAAGATCTTCCACAGCCCACCTCACCCCCACCCCACCTGCTTCCCACCTGTTCCTTTACACTCCTCTTCAGGAAGCCTCGACTCCATTTTTACCAACACTCATTTTCCTCTCAGCCCTGACTGTCTTCTGCCCTTCTCCTCATTCTCTTTCTGCTCCTATCTATTCTTAAGACCCAACTTACCCCTAATTTCCTCTCCGGAGCCTTTCCAACCGCCTTCCACCAGACCAAGTTTCTTCTCCTCTAGAACATTTTGCAGATGTGACCATTTTAGTATTTTTCCATAACTTTGCTTGTGTTTACAAATACAATAGTAACACTCTTCATTATTTTATATTGAAACAGTACATTTTTGCATATAGAGTGGAAAGCAGTTCACCTATCCCTTGTTTATCTCACTTTTTTCCCCCTATATCCCACTCCTTTCCCAGATGTAACTAACCACTATTAGCAGGGTTTTATTGTGTTTGTATTTATCTGTTTCCCCTTCCAGACTGTGAGCCCCCAAGCCAGAGTTCTTTGTGCCAGGAGTATCTAATGGGGCCCAGGGCCTTTCTGGGAGGGATGAGCGCCTGGAGAGTGGGAGGCATCTGGAGGGGTGGTGAGAGGAGATCTCATGCCTCTGCACCCTGGTAAACTCCCTGCTTTTTGTCCTTTCACGGGTGCCATTTCTAAGGATTTATGAGCAGCTTCCAGAAGTACAGAAAAAGAGAGAAGAAGAGAAGAGAAAATCTGAATATAAGTCATACCGGCTACGAGCCCAGCTGTATAAAAAGGTCAGTGGGTCCTCTGTCTAGAGTGGAATGGATCAGATTTACTGGGGGAAAGAGAAATGGAGAAAACACGTTGACCTGTTGAGCGTGCAGTCAGAATAAACTGCATTTGGGGAATGAACTTAAACTCAGAGTGCACTGGGCCAGTGTTGAAATTTGGAAAAAGGCATCTGTAATTACAGTTCAAATCAGGTTTAGCTCCCCATCCATAATTGTGTAAGACCCTTTCCATGAATTCATTTGGAGTGAAAACAAATTTCACATACAGGAGTTCATTGACGTATCATGGTGGAAATGTCCGAATATCAGAATCGTCAGGTTTCCAATCCAGAGTCCCAAGTGGTGATTTCATGCCCCTCATTGGTGAGTCAGATACCTCTAGAACTGTTAAACTGGAAAATGTTTGACTGCGGCATAAGAGTTGTCCACTTGGGTGGTCAGAGGCCTCTAACTTGTCACCGTTCCCTGCCCATGGTCCCAGTGGAGTCAGTGGTGCTGCAAGTCCAAGAACCTCATGGGGCAGCGTTTACGCTACCAATTAATTCTCTAAGAAACCAGACTGGCTCCTATGCCTGAAGGGCCATATCCTTCACTGTACTTGTTTCCTTCTCACCCCCTCACCACACCCCAGAGGACCCTGAAAGTCAGAAACGAAAAGATCGGTTCATGCCAGACTGATGTGGGATTGGAGCTGCTTCTGGAGCAGCCCCCAGAACCCAGGGCAGCTGCCTCAGGTTGGCAGGCGGGCCCAGGCACCACACCACCTGTCTGGTGCATCAGCATCTCAGGGCCAGGTCTCTCCTTATGCTATGTGGGAACTTATGGATTATCTGTCTGTATAGAAATAATAGGTATCGATTACAGATCCACTTTCCTGGACCTTTCAGGAAGCATTTTTTATATGATGACCATAGTTTCTGAAGCAGAGTAAAGTGAACAAGATTTGAGTAGGATCACACTGATTCTCCTTGGTGATATGGCTGGGGGTAGACGTGGCATCTGCCTCTGATGGCAAGAATATCTAACTTCTTTCCTGCCTTTCTTTTCTTCTACAGAGAGTGACCAATCAACTTCTGGGGAGAAAAGTTCCCTGGGACTGACATAAGTTTATTTTCCTCAGAGCATTGGAATTCTATTTTATGAATCTAGAGAAGCACAATCCTTACTTTTGTGAGTCTGGTTGAATAAAGCTTATTCTTTGTCCATGTGTATTTTAGAAATAGTAACTTATAAAGAGTCTAGGGCAGAGTGGTGATAGAAATTCCTAATGGTTTGGGAGCAATACTTTCTGCATAGTGGCCTTGCACACTGGGCTGTGTGTTACAATGCTTTGATGAATTCTCAAGAATGAGTCCCTTTTTTGTTTTTATACTTTTAGAAAATAAAAACTTCTGATTAATTCATGGTAAATAATTCTTTCCCATCTGGAGAGGTGCAAGGAGCTATGCATTGTCTCCCCCAAGATGTCTAAATGCATCATTCGAGGGAAATGGGCCCTTAGGATGAAATGTAGCCTCTCTCTTTAGAAACACAACGTGCTGTAGTGGGAGCATTGTTGTGGGCTTTGAGGAGAGGGTGTCTTGTTAGATGCCTACCGGGTGCACTCAGAGACTGCTGCAGGAGAGGAGTCTGGGGTGCCTAGCCTCCTCTCAGCCCCAGTCTAGCTCCCCCAGGGGCTCGCTGTGTAGGCTGGGGAGGAAAGCCAACAGCCTTGGCTGATGGATCTTCCTCCACCCACACTCTTGGTTTTGGGATTAAAGCCTCAGACCATTTATCATTACACATGAAACCAACACGTACTACATAAAGGACAACTTCTGAAAAAGATGAGTCAATGAATGAGATAAAGCACATAAAGCACTTAACCCGGTACCTGGATCAGCGTGTAACAGGATTTCTTTTTGTGTGTGTGTGGCCTGGAATTACAGCTAAGGCCCAAAGTGATGGAAGAAGGTTTTCAACAGTCTCACTGTAAGTTCAGAAAACGCCAGTACTAAGGTCAGCAAGGGCCAGTCGTCCACCAAGAAGGCTTCCTGGGAGGCTGGATCCAAGAGCAGGCCCTGCCCTCAAGCACAGTTCAGAGCTTCAGATCTTGCCCCCTGGGCTCCCTGCCACAAAGAGGACACTGAGAAAAGAACCCATGGTACATGAGGTCAACTCCTAGTTCTTCCCTTTCTCACTGGGCAAGGTAATTAGGCACTTCTGGCCAATTTACCTGTAAAATGAGAGGGTTAATACCTCTAAGCCCCTCTTTAAGTAAACTCTAAGACAATGTGACTATTTCCACCTCTTGTGGGACATTATTCAGAATAGAAACAAATTATTGTCTCAAACCTGGATCTGCAAAGAACCCAGGACAGGATGGAGTCTGATGAGGAATGATGAGCATGATTCTCTCTAGATCCAAGCCTGTGACATCCAGACACCTTCTCAGGGCAGTTAGTTTTGGTCCTGGGAGGCCCAGGTGGTAGTTGCCAGCCAGCTCCTCCCAGCCCCAGCCTGAACATACCTCTTCAGGAGAACTTGTTAGCATCTCCACTGGGTTCCTTTAAATTAAATCTATGGACTTGCTTTCACATTATAATAGTATTCCCTCAGGCCAGCCGTGGGCATGTTCCCGAGGCAATGTCAAAGCACAGAATGTGGCAAGAAGGGGGTGTGTTGTGCAGAGTCTCACAACTGCAGTCTTTCTGTTTGTCCTGTGCCATGAGACCTTTGGCTGAGTGCAGGCTGGAGAATCCAGGCATCAGTCTCACAATCCCAGGCACTCCCTCAGTATCCATTCTGTTCCAGAGCTCAGGATGGCTTCCCACTCTGCACAGTTCTATGGGGCCTGAGAGTACCTGCTGCAAACTATAGAGTCACCACCTCATGCAGCCACTCCTGCAGGCATCAGACTGCTCAGCATCCCACTCTACCATCAGACTTTGCCCATTCCTGGCAGGACCTTGAGCCTTTTATTTTTATTTGCTTTGGTTTTTGTTCTTGCACAGGTGCAGGAAGCCTGAGCAGAAGCTGCATCATTGCCCCTGGTTCTGAACTGTAGTGGGATTCACTTTTGACTTGCCTCATCCTAGGCCTAGATCATACCTAACCTGGAGGCACTGCCCTCTTCCCTCCTGGAGGTGAGACTCCAGCCTCCTCAGTCCTCTTCCCCAAGGGCGGCTTCTGTTTCAGTCCCTCCCTAGCAAAGACCACCAGTGCAAGTATTTTCGGGGGAGAGAGTATATGAAAAAAGCAGTCTTTTAACTATAAATCACAATGCATTTTGTGTGTTCCAAATGATTGTTTGGAATGATCAAATGAATGAATGTTTGGAATGTTGTCTGGATATTATCAAAACAAAAACAGACCAGAATTTATTCACCTAGAGAGTAACAAATGACTCTTCGTGAGAACGTCGGTTTTGACCAAAGAAATTTTTATTACTTGTCACAAGTAAGGAGCACTGGGAATGTTCTCCGAAGTAGTGTCTCCTAAGAGAAAATGAAAGGAAGGCGTTATGTGGTGTCAGAAGAGAGAGGGTGCATCCTCGCATGTGGAGGAGGGGTCCCTGTGGCACAGATGCAGTGAGTCATGGTGCCAGCAAATAGGACGTACGTTATGGTAGTGAGGCTACAGCCCTCCTGGGGTGCAGGCTTTAAGCATGGTCATGAGGAAGGTACACCAGGGTTCATCTATAAGTTGTCCGGGTCTGTCAGGAGCTGGTTCCAACCAAGTGACCGCATTTCACACAGGGTTTGGGATAAAACTAGCTGCAAGGCAAGAGGCTCTAAAACAGGCTAATTGCTTAAATTGACAAAATTCCTATACTCCCTGGATTCCCTCCCTGTTGGCCTACAGATTTCCATGTCACTCCTTAGTCTTGAGAGGTCATTCTTCCGTAACTTCGTGCTGATGAGGGATGCCATGTCCAGAGATACTAGGGGGGTGAAAATCTCTAGACACTAAATGTAAATGTGTTTTAGGGCCTCCCAAGATAGGCTGCAAAGGCTGGTATTGTTGCAAGCTACAGTTGAAATTTTTCTAATCTAGAAGATAGAAATTGTACCAAGAGATTTAAGATCTAGGGACCAAATAACAGTAGTACAAACAATAAAGTTAGTAGTTCTATTAGGGGCAGAATATTATGAAGTAATTGGTATTGCTGATTTGATAGCTTCCCAAATAGAGTCAGAATTGGGCATACACCTTCCTAATGTCAACTTCTATTTCCCCGAGGTGTTTACTCAGGGACAGCAAGAGGAATTAGTAACTGCACACACTCCTCCCTGTTCCACTAAAAGATAATCTAATACTATACGGTTATCTAGGAGCACATTAACCAAGGAGTCAACTGAGGATGCCGAACACTCAAGTTTTCTAGTCAGGTTTCTTACAGTGGTTTTATGATAAGCAAATCCCCAAAGAGCAGCCATCCTAGATGCTGTTCCCATCCCCTCCAAAATTAAACTCATTGCTGTTTTTGACCTGATTTGTGGACCTGCTTCAACAGTCTTAACATTAGAGGGGCTTGCAGGCCAATTGTGCATTGTCCTTCCATCCAAATGTCCTTCCATCCTTCCATGCAGGGATGAGCGATGCCAAGTGGGGTAAAGGGAAGGAACTTCGAGGCAAACAGGTGTGGGGTAGACGTTTGTTGGGGGGGGGGGGGAGGGGAGCACAGAGGAACACATGCCCCCAAGGGGCACATACTTATTTGGAGATAAAGACATTTAGCCAGGTGCGGTGGCTCACGCTGAGGTGGGCAGATCACCTGAGGTCAGGAGTTCGAGCCCTGTCTCTACTAAAAATACAAAAAATAGCTGGGCATGGTGGTGCACACCTGTAATCCCATCTACTCGGGAGGCTGAGACAGGAGAATCGCTTCAACCCAGGAGGCAGAGGTTGCAGTGAGCTGAGATCGCGCCACTGTACTCCAGCCTGGTTAACAGAGTAAGACTCCATCTCAAAAAAAAAAAAAAAAGACATTTAATAGTTGTGCTGTTTGGCTCAGGTGCCATTATCCTTACATAAAGGGAGACAGACCCACCCCGCAGGTGGTCCCTATCTCTGCAGTCAGCTGAGACATCATTCTTATCAGCTGTTGGCCTGTTTACCTGAGTGTACCAGAAACTGAGGCTTGGTATTCTTCACCATAAACTGCATTTACTGCTCTGTCCCCACTACTTTTTTTGTTTTGTTTTTGTTTTTTGAGACAGAATCTTGCTCCTTTGCCAGGCGCCAGGCTGGAGTGCAGTGGCATGATCTTGGCTCACTGCAACCTCTGCCTCCCGGGTTCAAGCGATTCTCCTGCCTCAGCCTCCCTAGTAGCTGGGACTACAGGCGCGCGCCACCACGCCCAGCTAATTTTTTGTATATTTAGTAGAGTCGGGGTTTCACCGGGTTGGCCAGGATGGTCTCGATCTCTTGACCTCGTAATCCTCCTGCCTCAGCCTCCCAAAATGCTGGGATTACAGGTGTGAGGCACCGCGCCTGGCCCCCACTATTTTTTATTGATGTTCATGTCACGACACCAGTAAGTCATACTGGGGTGGCAGGTGGTAACGTTCAAGGAGGCTGGTTACCTCACTTTTGGGTCTGGTCCTGTGTCGGTGTAGTAAGTCTGTCCTGGAGGAATTTCATAGCTTCTGCATACCTGATATACAGCTGAGCCATTTGGCAAGGTTGACACCTAGATGGCATTTGCTATAGAGGTGTTAGTCAAGGTGATGCAAGGAATTTCCTCACTTTCTGGGAAGAGGGTAACCACAGGGAAGGGGAGCTTGCTCCAGTTCTGTGGATGAAAGTGAAATTTGAGGATTGCCACAAGTCCTCTCACTTGGGCAGACCAAGCTTGTGGGTGCGTATAGCATATTCAGCACTGGAACAGGCTATTTCCCTTCACTATGATGTGGGGAAAACTGACTCTTGTGTTGTCTTCCCAGAGACCGCTGGTCATAGTAATAAAAGGGACTAAACAGTAGAGACAGACCAAGTTCATTCTATTTACTAGACAGTGATTTAGCACCAATTAAGAATTTTTACAGAATGTAAAAGAGCATAGAGATTCCTCTAAGAATGAAGGAATTCCTGATGTATCGAGAGCATTGAAAGGGCACATTTTACTTATCTATGTCCCTTCTCTGGAAGAGGAGCTTGAGATCAGAGGCCAGTTCTTAGGACTGAGTTGGATCTAATGAAGCCTGGTTGGAGGGCTCTGGTGCAGGCTTAGTTCTGGAATGACAGATCCAGAGTCTGAGCCCCTGCAATTTAAGAGAAGAATGAGTGGTTACCAGCACAGGGTAGGGCCCAGTCCAGACAGGATTTAGCTGGTCTTCAGATGATTTAGATTTCCAAGTCTTAAGGTGAACTCAGTCTTGAGGTTGATATGGGTGATGCATAAGGTTTTGATATGGTTAGGCTTTGTGTACTCACCCATATCTCATCTTGAATTGTAATCCCCATAATCCCCACGTGCCTAGGGAAGGACCTGGGTAGGTGATTGAATCATGGGGGATGTTTCTCCCGTGCTGTTCTCGTGGTAGTGAATTCTCACAAGATCTGATGGTTTTATAAGGGGCTCTTTCCCCTTCATTCCTCACTCTTTCTCCCGCCGCCATGTGAGAAAGCCTAAGCTTGCTTCCCCTTAGCCTTCTGCCATGATTGTAAGTTTCCTGAGGCCTCCCCAGCCATGTGGAACTGTGAGTCCATTAGACCTCTTTCCTTTACGAATTACCCAGTCTCAAATATTTTTTTTTCTCTCTTTTTTTTTTTTGAGATGGAGTTTTGCTCTTGTTGCCCAGGCTGTAGTGCAATGGTGCGACCCTGGCTTACCGCAGCCTCCGCCTCCCAGGTTCAAGTGACTCTGCCTCAGCCTCCAGAGTAGCTGGGATTACAGGCATGCACCACCATGCCCAGCTAATTTTGTATTTTTAGTAGAGGCGGGATTTCTCTATGTTGGTCAGGCTGGTCTGGAACTCCCAACCTCAGGTGATCCGCCTGCCTCAGCCTCCCAAACTGCTGGGACTATAGGTATGAGCCACCGCACCCGGCCCAGGTATTTCTTTATAGCAGTGTGAGAATGGACTAATACCATACCAAAATGTGATGATTCAAGGACATATTTAGTTATAGCCCAGCCTAGGTTTTCTGGAATCCAGAGTCTTCCTTTGTCATTAATAGCTCATCCTTCCAAATCCAAACGTGGGAGACACCCTTCCCATTTGAATTGTTCTAATTTCTGAGTGCTAAGGCCAAAACGTGTAGAGTGACAAATCTGGGGATCACAGTCATTTGCAAACATTCACCTGTTCATGCTGCCTTCTTAGCAGCTGTGTCTGCTTGGTTATTTCCTTTTATAATCTCAGAATTCCCCTCTGGTGACGCCAACAGTGGACCACCACTACCCTTTTAAGTGACTGTACTGCCTGTAACCACTGTAGTATTTCTTGTGCATGCCTGATCTCCTTATTTTCCATAGTCAGGGTCGAAAGGGAGATAGTCTCAGAGGCATTCTTGTAATCTCTCTAGGAATTGGATGGATTTTCATTAGGGTTTTTTTTCTGTTTCCTGGAGTTTTCCCCAATTGACTGGTGGCTGGCTTACTTCCCTCATGCCTCTGAGCAGCATATTGCTATAATGATCCCTGTTATCACTGGAGTCCCAGTTTGGGTCTGCTGTTGGGACTGACACCTCAGCAGCAAGTAGATTTGTTAGCCCATGTTATCAGCCTACATCTTGTCTGCCTCTTCCTTAGCTTTGGCCATGATGGTAGATTTCTCTTCCACCATGAGCAGAGTTGCCATTAAGGTCTATGTGTCTGACCAAATGAGATTATGTGTGAAGAATATTCCCCTTATGAGAGTTATGAACTCTCATGGGCTCACTGGTAAGCCTTTAATATGGGATTTGTCATTATACAAATCAGCAATTGTAAGAGGTACACAGATCCAAGCAAAACCTCCCTCTCCATCAGATACCTGCCTGGGTGGGAACCATCCCACTCTGGGGTTATGTGTGTTCCCTCTCAGGGAGCTTGGTATGCTGGTAACTTGAGCTGCCAAATCTATTCGACTGCTGAGATGTCATTCCCAACAGCCAACCCAAACTGGGACCCCAGTGATAACTGGGATTAAGAACAAACAGATCATTATAGGAATCTGCTGCTCAGAGGCATGAGGGAAGTCAGGAGGGGAGTGGTGAGTGGTGCTCCCCAGCAAAGAGGCGTACATTGGCAGGCCTCAAAATGAGTTTGGATGAGGTTTGTCTTTTTTATTCTCTAGAAGAATTTAATGTAATTTGTTGCTTAATTGATTAGGATAATTCACCAGTGAAACCCATCTAAGCCTGGATTTTCTTTTCTGGGATTCAAGTTTTTCAATGACTATTCAGATTTTTAATTTTCCTTTTATGCCAAGGTTTGGTAAGTTGTGTTTTTCAAGTAATTTTTCCATTTCATAGAAATTTACAAATTCATTGATACAATGTTATAATATTCTTTTATCTTTTTAATGTCTAGAGGTTCCAGGATCTGTAGTGATGTTCCATTTTTATTCCTGATATTATTTTTGCCTCCTGTCATTTTTACCTGATCACTCTTTCTAAGGGGTGTATAAGTTTCACTAGTATTGTCAAATAACCCACTTTGGGTTTTATTGATTTTTGTCTATTGTATATTGGTCTTATATTAATTTTTTTGTTGTTTATTTGGGGGCCTGCTATTGCCATAGCAGGAGGCACAGCCAGCTCCACAGAGTTCGGAGGGCCTGGCAAATATGGAGGACCCTTGCTTTTCCCTGGAGGTGCTGAGTTTAATTCCCAAGGAAGTAGGGGGATTATTTCCCTCTATTGGTAGAGACTTCAGTTTTTGAGTTGGACTAGAGAACCTCACTTCTCTTGAAGGAGAAAGAGAGAGTTTCCTCCTTATTCCCTTCCCTACAAGTTCCCACATGACTGGTTCTTCCTCTCCAGGAGCTTCTAGAATTAGCAACATGGTTCCCTTTGGTCCTTTGGCCAATTACACATCCTGCATTTCTTCTGTAGATCTGGGTGTTGATAGAGGGCCATAAGACATTATATATAGGGTATATTATCACATTTACCTTGTTTCTTACAAAATAAGTCCCAGTTGGAGAATTGTGTTATTGTATGTAAGTAACTGATGTTCAGACCATTTCCTAGGGAATACTGCTATTACAGTAATATATCATTTGCTTTTTGGTCATGGATAGGTATCCAAACAGTTTCCAGTGCCGGAGGAGGCAATCTAATGGACTCTCCTCCAGTATTGAGACCTGGTTGGGACATCAGTCACCACCTACAGAGGTCTGTCCTGCAGACCCTGACTTCACAATGGATGAATGAACACACTCTCACATCCAGTACAGTGATTTGAGTGGGCTAGGGATGGTCGTTAACTGCTTTCAGAAGGCGATTGCAGCTAACCGACCACGACTCCCTGTTCCTCCTCACATTTGTGCAGTATAGATTTAATAACAGATGTTCTAAGTCAACACACTTGTGGATAATTAACATGGTTAAAAGAGTGGTTTTATGAATGATAAAAGCTTTTGGTTTCAGGACCCAGAATAAACACCGTTATTGGGTAATTCCTCTTTGACTTCCCTCTAAGAGGACCATCCAGCACAAAGTTTACATGAGTAAACAGAGTAGGGACAAAGGAATGTGGGGTAAACAGACCTTACTGGGGAAGTTTTTATTATTCCTAATCTTTACCGTATGACTTAAAGTTCTAATGTAAGAACTGGCTGCCTTCACCCCATTCCATTAAAACCTTTTGGCCTTCCAAACG
>CAUYLG010074875.1:0-26754 GCA_963573385.1 Cacajao melanocephalus
GAGCAGGCGTCGCACAGCCCCTCCTCTCAGGCGGAGGCGGAGGCGTTGGCGACGCGGGGGCGGGGGCGAGGGCGCGAGAGCGGGGCCGCGGACCAGCCCCGGGGGGGCGGGGGGGCGGGGGGCGTGCGTATAGGTCGCCATGGGAACGGCGGCGTAGGCAGGCGCAGACGTCAGTAGGCGGCGCGCTGTCCGCACTGCGGCACAGAGCCGGCGCTTGCTCTCTGAGCTCACGTAGCTGGTGGGTTGGGTGGCTGTACCGCTGCCTCACTCCACGCCCGCCCCGCTAGGCGCGGGGAGTCGATTTGCACTGCTCCGGGTGTCGGCTGGGGCGGGACAGGCCGTTCTGCGTCCTCTTTTCCGTGAGTACCTCGTGGGTGCGCTGGTGGTGGGATCGCGGGCCCGGGTGTTCGGCCTGCCCGACCCTCTCCAGCGCAGTGATGTCGGGGCTGCTGGAGTCCGAGAGCGCGGAGGCTGATCGCCGAGTGACCGGCGAGCGTGGGCCGGGTGTCTCGGGGTAATGGGATTTCTGAGACTTCTCAACGTACTTTTCCGCTTCCCTCACTGGTCTCCGGTGTCTCCGGAGAGTTAAGCATGGTGCTGTGATAGGGAATTGACATCTTTGCCTTTCCTACTCCCGATTCTTGTTTAAATGCTTTTAAATCGGATGCGTAGTATGTTTATTTCCTTTTAGAGTGTCAACCTGGGGTTAAATCTTCAACCTGTCAAAAGACTTCTTAAAAACGTCTGTGAAAAGGTGATCAGTGTGTTATATTTATAAGAAAAGAACCAAATTATATTAATAGGTTAGTTTAGAGATGCATAAAAATAGAACAAAAATATAGACCACTTAAGAATCCTTATCAAACGGTTTTGCTGTGTTTAGCATTCCTGTGAAAACATCTAAATGTGAAAATAAAGTTTTTCTCTCTTTTTTGGGGGGGTTGGGGGAGAAAGAGGTGCCAACAGTGTTTTCACCTGTTGCATTAACAGTTGCTGTTACTGATTGGGCTTTAGGAAGAAGATTGCTTGTTATGAGTTATGAGTACTCTGGGAAATTTTTTAAAGAATGCTTGAAAGAAATTCAAACTAAAAGTGTTTTTAAACCATACTTAGAATCTCGTTTGTCAAGAATAATGTTTATGAAGTTAGAATCTTGTTTACTTATGAAGAATCTGGTTGATTTATTCATTGAATTTTGTATACAGGATTTTTGTTTGCCCTTTTTTCCCTTGTGATAACATTTGGTTAAGGAGCGAATTATCAGGCATCTCAGTTTTTTCTCCCATTCATCTTGAGTCACATATTGGCTGATAATCAGGTGGTCTGTAAAACAAAATGAAATGAAATGTAGTCCATTTAATTTTCCTACGTAGTATCTCTTAGAAGCTTCTGTAAAGGGTTTGTGAGGGAAAAGTTCTAAAATAATGGAATATGCAAGATTCAGAGGTGTCTTTTAAAGTCTGACCTGAATTTTTGCAGATAATGTTACTAACCAAATATTAGTAATTAATTCTATCAT
This sequence comes from Cacajao melanocephalus, assembly GCA_963573385.1. Taxonomy (NCBI): domain Eukaryota; kingdom Metazoa; phylum Chordata; class Mammalia; order Primates; family Pitheciidae; genus Cacajao; species Cacajao melanocephalus. The sequence continues at coordinate 1,520 of CAUYLG010074875.1, forward strand.
GTGTTTGCTGTAGTGCACATTAAGATTTAAAGATGGCTGAACGCAGTGGCTCACACCTGTAATCCTAGCACGTTGGGAGACCAAAGTGGGTGGATCACTTGAGGTCAAGAGTTCGAGATCAGCCTGCCCAACATTGGTGAAACCTCATCTCTACTAAAAATACAAAAATTAGCTGGGCATGGTGGGATGCACCTGTAGTCCCAACTACTTGGGAGGTTGAGGCAGGAGAATAGCTTGAACCCCAGAGGCGGAAGCAACAGTGAGCTGAGATTGTACCACTGCACTCCAACCTGGGCAACAGAGCAAGACTCTGTCTCAAAAAAAAAAAAAAATTAGAGGTGAATTCTGTAATGTATTTGCTGTGTTATCATTAAATAATGTTACTGTTTATTAGTTGTGCAGTAAGCTATTAATAGTACATAAGTATATGATTTACTTAATCGTGTTTAATTTATAATTATTTACTTATTTTAAATACAATAATAATGGACATGAAGTAATTTTATTGCAATGTACTGATTAATTACTTTGCTTTTTGGTATTTTCTCTTTTCCTTTCGGTGCCATTTTAAATTCCCAGACAAAGAAAAAACAAGGATTAGAAATTAAGTAGCTTGCCCAAGGCCACACATCAGTAAGTGGTGACACTAGACTTCAAGCCTGAGTCTTTCTTACTCTAGGACCATTGCTACTGCTTTATGTCTTCCCTCTCCTTCTCTGCTGTCCCCTCCCCTCCTCTCCGGTCCTCTCCCCTCCTGTCCCCTCTACTTTCCTCCCCTCCTGTCCTCTCTCCTTTCCTCCCCTCCTGTCATCCCCTCTTTCTCTACTTCTCTTTTGTAGTGGCAGATACATAACTATAGAGAGCATTGGCCTGGCCCTCCAAAGCTAGCAGTTTTATGGGAGTTACAGAACATTTTACCAGGGTGGAAATTCAGGGTTGAGGTAGAGAGAGTTACAAAGGGAGCACAGAAGAGAAGTACTTAATTGCCCTTCAAGGTGAGAGTGCTCTCTAGAGGAGATGTCATGTGCCTTCAAAGGATGGTGAGGAGTTTGTTAGAGTGACAAAGGAGGAAGGACATTTTTCAAGAGAGGGAATATATGTGTAATGATACAAAGGCAAGAGAGGACATGGCACATGTGAGGGCCTGTGGTAGTTTCACGTGGCTGGAACACAGTGTATGTGTGAAGGGGACATTTCATAAATGGCCTCCTCAATGGTAAGGACTTTATATTTTTTTTCAGTGTGCGATTGGGAGCTAGTGAAGAATTTTAAGCAAAGAAATGATACTATTGGGCCGGGCGCAGTGGCTCATGCCTGTTGTCCCAGCACTTTGGGAGGCCAAGGCAGGTGGATCACAAGGTCATGAGATCGAGACCATCCTGGCTAACATGGTGAAACCCCATCTCTACTAAAAATACAAAAAATTAGCTGGGCATGGTGGCACACGCCTGTAGTCCCAGCTAGTCTGGAGGCTGAGGCAGGAGAATCCCTTGAACCTGGGAGGTGGAGGTTGCAGTGAGCCAAGATCATGCCACTGTACCCCAGCTTGGGCAGCAGAGCAAGACTCCGTCTCAAAAAAAAGAAAGAAGGAAAAAGAAACGACACTGTCACATTTGAATTTTGGAAAATTACACTAGTTACTGTGCAGATGATTATTTTTTTAAAGGGAAAGGTGATAGAGGCATGGAAATAATCTTAAAACAAACAGCATAATCCTTCCACATTTTGTCCCTCAGATTTACTGTCTCATGTCACTGCCTTTAGGGGTGATGGGAAGACAGTTGGAAGAATTCTGTAAAGAATTGTCGGCCAGGCGCAGTGGCTCACGCCTGTAATCCCAGCACTTTGGGAAGCCGAGGCAGGTGGATCACAAGGTCAAGAGATAAAGACCATCCAGGCCGACATGGTGAAACCCCATCTCTACTAAAAAATACAAAAATTAGCTGGGCACAGTGGCACACACCTGTAGTTCCTGCTACTCTAGAGGCTGAGGCAGGAGAATTGCTTGAACCCAGAAGGCGGAGGTTGCAGTGAGCCAAGATTGCATCACTGCACTCCAGCCTGGTGCCTGGTGACAGAGTGAGACTGTCGCAAAAAAAAAAAAAAAAAAAAAGAATTGTCTGCATGTCCCTTCTACAGGTCTCACCTTCTATTCATTCCTCAGCCCCAGCCTGCTAAGTTTCTGCCCGTCCATAAACATCTTTGATAAACGTGACTTCCTGCTTGCAGATTCAGTGGACTCTCCTCAAAACCTGCAGCCCCTTTTGATGCCACACAGTAGAGGCTACATCTTCCTTAAAACTATTCCCTTCTGTAATGGTTCTGTCTCCTAATTTTTCACCTATCTCCCTGATTTTACTTTATATTGTGGGCTCACAGACTTCTCATTGGCTTTTTGTTTTCTTGCAACTATCATATTTATAAGTAACTCCCAAATCTTCAACCTAGGGTCTCCCTGCTGGATTAATAGATTGCCTAACAAACATAATATGATTATATTCATAAACACACGCACACATATAACAGTAATAACAGTTGTCATTTTTGAAAGGCTTGCCATGTGCTAGGCATTGTGCCAAGTATTTCACTTGCATATTCTCATTTGTACAACAACCCTATGAGTGATTTACTCCTATTACTGTGAAAGATTAGGAAATTGATGTCCATAGAGATTAATCTGCTGGCATTTGGAACTGGTATTTGATTCCAGGGACCTGACAGTGGAGCTGATGCTTTGTTCAGTGCCCTTCAGACACCCAACTCAACATGACCCACACTAAGCCCAGTGACTGCACCCTAACAAGCACCTGTTATAATTATAGCTAATATTTATTGTTGCTTCTTCTAAGACACCATTGTAAATCATTTAACCCTTACAGCCCTTTGAGTAGGCACTGGTAGGGCGTTTTTACAGATGAGAAACCAAAAGTTACGCAAGTGACTATGAGAGACTAATTCTAGGACATGGGTTTTAAACCACTCCCCTAGACTGCATCATATTACAGTTTAATGATACTACTAATCTACTTACTCTAGTTCTAGAAACATGGAAATCATCTCTAATTCTTTCTCCTGCCTGTTCATTAGTTATGTAATCTTTCTAAAATATTATCTCACTCCATCACCCAGGCTGGAGCGCACTGGTGCAATCTTGGCTCACGGCATCCTCCGCCTCCCAGGTTCAATCAGTTTTCCTGCCTCAGCCTTCTCAGAAACTGGGATTACAAGCACCCACCACCACGCCGTACTAATTTTTGTGTTTTTAGTAGAGACAGGGTTTTACCATTTTGGCCAGACAGATCTCAAACTCCTGACCTCAAGTGATCCGCCCACCTGACTAATTTTTGTATTTTTAGTAAAGATGGGGTTTTACCATGTCGGCCAGAGAGGTCTGAAACTCCTGACCTCAAGTGATCTGCCCGCCTCATTCTCCCAAAGTGCTGGGATTACAGATATGAGCCACCACGCCTGGCAGGCTTTTTTTGATGGCTCATAGTCATAACATAGTTCATCTTTTTTCCTGCCTATTGGCTGACCCTCATGTAGTATAAATATTAAATTTTTATTTGCTTTATGATTCTACTTTTGTGCTCTCAGGTTTCAGTTACTGATGCTGTCATTGTCATTGCACTTGCCTTCGCAGCTTCTCTTTTCTAATTTGATATAGACGAGAAAGTAGAAGACTAGATTTATTAGATTTATAACTACTAGAAAGAGTAAATACAGGCTCCTATCACTAAAGTATAGGAGTTTTTACTACATGGATTTACTGATGTCTGTTTTGTGTGCGTACCACATAATTTTGCCTAAGTTAACTGACATAGGTATGTTTAAATAATCATTCCTTTCATTTTAGAGTTTCTTAGACATTTCTGCAAGAGGAACATGAATGTGGATCTCCAGGGAATTGCAGCATTAACCAGTAGTGCCTTGGGCCTGGTGTGGTGGCTCACACCTGTAATCCCAACACTTTGGGAGGCCGAGGCGGGCGGATCACATGAGGTCAGGAGTTCGAGACCAGCCTGACCAACATGGTGAAACCCCGTCTCTACTAAAATTACAAAAATGAGTCAAGCTTGGTGGCACACACCTGTAATCCCAGCTACTCGAGAGGCTGAAGCAGGAGAATCGCTTGAACCTGGGAGGCGGAGATTGTAGTGAGCTAAGATCATGCCACTGCACTTGACAAAGGGAGACTCCATCTCAAAAACAAACAAACAAACCAGTAATGCCTGAGCCAACTCTTTTTTTTGACACTCTTCAAGTTTATTCTTAAAAACATACATATTATGTTCTAAATGTTCTAATGTGAGAATTAATATGTTCATTTTAGACATATACCCCCATTTTTTAATAAAATGGGCAGTTCAGTAATATACATACTGAGTTTAACCATGGTTTTGAGTAATTCTGACACACAGTAATACACACCCAAAAACAGATGGTACAAATACTTGTACTATCCTTCTCTATTGTAGCAGAATTTTCAGTGGCAGACACAGGTATTTGAATTCACTGTCTGTGAGTGTGCTACCCTCAAGCATGCTTTAATGTAGTAGTGAATACTCCTAGGAAAGTCAATCCTGAGATGGAGTTTGGTTTCTTAAAAGCGTGTTGAAATGTTTATTAATTTATTAAAACACTTAAAAAAGTTTCACATATGAGATTAGATGATGACTGCCTTCAAAAATTTTTTTTTGGTTTGTTTCAAATATATAAATACTTTATTCAGAGATGATCCAGTTTATTTCCCTTGATTTTAGGGCCCTAAACTGATTCAAATGTACTCAAGCCATTTGCATAAGATTGGGATAAGGTAACATAGCTTTATTGGTATAAACTTAATGAAGTAGTGGATATACAATGGCATGATCTTGTGTGAAGAATGTTTTATAATTTTTATTTGGAAGTTCCATATTACAAATACATCCTCTTTGTTTCAGTAGGATCCTGATTGAGTCAATTCTTTACATTCTCAGTCCTCTACATGAAGCTGAGAAATGCCTACCGGTAAGACTTTTATGAAATGTATGTATAAAATTTACATTTTATAAATTTAATTTTAAGTTTGGTTTATTTTTATTTTAAGGGATTCTTTAACAGATTAATGAATACAGTAGGTGTCATTGACCAAATATGCTACATTTTAGAGATATTTGTTGGTTTCGTATTCAGTTTTCTATTTAATGTTGTGATTAAAGTTAGTATGTATTTAATGGATGATAGTTTGGGACTCAGCTGAACAAAGTAAATAATGATTACAACATAGGGTTAGTTTTTATTATTTATCATCAAAATTGAATGTTTTACTCCACCACAGCATTGGCAATCTTTTCTGAAAGGGCCAGCTAATAAATATTTTAGGCTTGGTCTCTACTGTAACTACTCAACTCTGTCTCTCGCTCTCTCTCTTTTCAAGCATGAAAGCAGTTATAACAATTCTTAATCACATAGGCATGTCTGATTTCAGTAAAACTTTAGAAAAACAAGTGACTAGCCTGCAGGCCATAGTTTACCAACAGTTGCTCTAGAGTACCCATTCATTCAACCTTTATTAATTTAAAACATAGTGACTGAATATGTGTACTGTGTCAGACCTCATAATAGTAGCTAGGGATGTCGTTATGAGGGAAACAAACAATATATTTCTTTATATAGATATAAAAATAATTTTTTGATTTCCATTTGGGTTAAGTGCTGTGAAGGAAGAGAACAACCTGCTATGTGAGAAAAGGGAAAATTTAGATGTCAGATGTTTTATTTAGAGACAGCATTTAAACAGACAGGTTAACCCCCAGCCAGGTGAGGAGTTAGAGGAAGCTTGCCTCGGAAACAGCTTCATGTGGAAAGGAGCTTGCTGTGACAGAGGAGCTAAAGGAAGGGTATTATAGCTAGAACGTAGGCATCTAAGAGGATATTTGTCTTGATTTGAAGCTCTGGAGATAGATCAGGAGGTATGGAACCCTGTAGGGCGTGTGAAAGACTTATTTTATCCTAAATAAAATGGGAAACTTTCATGGGCTTAAGCATTATCTGATTCATGTTTTAAAGAAAATTTTTTTTAAATGTTAATATTTTTGGATTACTGATTACAGGCTAAGCAGGCCTTAGCCATTTTTCATGCAAAATGATCTTTGACATAGGATAATTGTGATTTTTCAGATAAGGAAAACGAAGTTCAGAAATGTTAAGTAACTTGTCTAAAGCCACATAACATGTAACTAACAGTGGTAGATGCTACCATTTATCAGAAATAAAAAGTTAATTCAGCAAAGGAGACTTTTAGAGTCAGTGGCCAAAAAGGTCAGAGGGATACAGGTGAATGTTGTGTCACTAAAGTCAAAGTAAAAAGTATTTTAAGAAGGAAAGACTGGCGAGTTTTTCTAATATAGCTAGAGAACTCATGCAGGTATTTACAAGACTTTATTTCTTAACATAATAGTAATGTAGGTTATGTGTTGTAATAGAGCTGTTTACAGAATAACATGACTCTCTTTTGTAGCTGAGAGTGAAGCAAAAGTAAAAACCAAAGTTCGCTTTGAAGAATTGCTTAAGACCCACAGTGATCTAATGCATGAAAGGAAAAAACTGAAGAAAAAACTTGTCAGGTCTGGAGAAAACATCTCGGTAAGTAATCATCATTTGGTAATGGTGATTTACATATCTGCATAAAATGGCTGCATTTAATTTAAAACAGTAACATGTCATGGTCAGTAACACATAGTAAAATAAAGTTGACATTAGAATCAACATCGCTGTTGGAGTATTGAGTTCATTCTTGAGTGCTGTCCTACAAGAAGAACATGCACACAGTGGGGAGAATGACCAGAGATAGTGGGGAAACTCAAAACTAGCCATGATAAGATTTTTGTAGAAAATCAATATTTTTAACACAGAATTGTGAAGAACTTAGGAAGTAGTATCCTAATTTCAGCTATTGAATGGCTTGTGCTTGTTTAAACTTTTTTCTGTGTGGTTCTACCCAGCAGAACCAAGAGAAATCAATGGCCTTAAGGCAATAGTTATCCTTTTATGTTTGAGGCACACTTTCAAATGATAGAATTTTTGGCAGCACACTTGAAGGGATTAAAAATACAGTGCTCAAAGTAACACTAAGCAAATCAGCGACTAACTGCAATCTGATTCCCTTGGTATCATAAAGAGTCTGTATTGGCCTCCACAGTTAATGCAGTATGCACTTTTTATACCTATCTCACTACTTCAGTTGCACTTTTTACTACTTTGACTGTTATCTTTTCTGTCCTCACAGAAAAATAAATAGGTTATTGTACATTTCAGACTTCTCTCTAAAAACGCTAAATCCAAAAGACAATAGAGAAATATTTAGTGTATTAAGGGAAAAATTGTAGCTCAGGGAATCTAGTCACCCAAGTTGTTAGTCATTTGTGAGGGTAGTTGTAAACATACGTGCTTTATTGGAGAAATATTATCAGCGTTCCCTTGCTGAAAAAAAAAAATTGAAGATTTATCAAAGATGTAGTACCATTTCTAGATGTGAATCAAAGTTAAGAATTTAAGAATAGAACATCTTAAGATCTTAGATGGAGAGATGAACAGAAGTTCATCCCTTAACAGGGGTACAAAATATAGTTAGAAGGAATAAGTTCTAGTAGTCAATATTACAGTAGGGAAATTACAATTAATAATTTATATATTTCAAAATAGCCAAAAGAGAAGATTTATGTTTCCAACATAAAAGATAAATGCTTAGAGTAATGGATATCTCAGATCCTCTGATTTGATCATTACACATTATATATGGTATCAGAATATCACATGTACCCCCAAAATACGTGCAACTCTTATATATCAATAAAAAAAAATTTAATGGGAAATTTATGAACTGAAAATACCATTGGATGAACTTTGAAATCAATTAAACATGTAGAACTTTCTTAATTATTATATATGTCCAGAATAATTCCTGAAGATTTTACATTAGATATGTATAATTGATAATGTGAGATAACAGAACAAATTGTTTTCAAAGATTGAGCAAAGCATCCTAGCTTACAAAGGAATGAAAAGTCAGTAACTGTTACTCTTATCCCTAGCATATAGTCAAAAGTTATTGTTTCATCCTAGAGTTTGAAATAAAACAAATGATATGTAATATATAAAATAATTACACTAAGTCATCAGCATTAAAATCAAGTGAGATTTTTTAATCAGAAAGTAATGCAATAAGAAAATTAAGAGCAAACTCAGTCATGACAATAAATGTAAATAGTTTAAGCTTCCCATTTTAAAAAGCAGATTCAAAAATAGATTTTTAAAATATCAGGACCAGGTGTGGTCGCTCATGCCTGTAAGCCCAACACTTTGGGAAGCCAAGGTGGGAGAATTGCTTGAGTGCAGGAGTTCAAGACTAGTCTGGGTAACATAATGAGATCCCATCTCTCAAAAAATAAAAACTTATCTGGGCATGGTGGCATGTATCTGTAGTCCTAGCTACTTGGGAGGCTGAGGTGGGAGGATTGCTTGAACCTGGGAGATGCAGGCTGCAGGGAGCCATGATCATGCCCCTGCATTGCAGCCAGAGTATAGAGCAAGATCCTATCTCAAAAATACTAATATGAAATAAAATATCAGGTATTTTGCTTGCAAGATTCACACATTAAACAAAATGACAAGTTTAAAAGTAAAAGTGTGCAAAAATACAGACAGTTCTGAAAAGAAACTTAAAGCTGTCTCGTTTATGAATTTATATTCAAAGAACAAAAAATCCTATATCAATATATGAACACATTGAAGTTAATCATGTTAAAAGAATAATCTATCTCAGCCAGGTAGTTCCCCCAGGAGCTCAAGAATAGCTTAATAATTGGATATCAGTCAGTATTAATAAGTTAGTGCAAATAAATTGAATAAAAACCATATGATATAAAAATAACAAGGAAAAAAGCTATCATTTTAATTGGAAATGGGACAGTAATGGATTTTTTAGAACATTTTAGTGTTTATGTATGAAAACCATGCATGTAAGCACCAAACCTAGAACACCCCATGAGGTTCTAGGAAAATGCAAATCCACACATATACATGGCATATTATGTATGATTTCAATAGTTTTCCATGGGTCCCTTTAAAAAGGGAGATACCTAACCTGCAGGTTCTTCCTTTAAAATCAGGACCTGCAAGGGAAAAATGTCTTTTTACTAAGAACCAGCTCGGTCAGGAGACCACCACCCAGGCGAGCTGTAGGTATTGAGAGAGGCAGACCCCCAGATAGCCAACAGAGTGGATCTATCCTGAGGACCAACAGCCTGAGAGCCTGCGGGGCTTGCACCTCTCCAGGACTGAAGGCCCTGAGCAGAGATTCATCCACTCATTTGTTTGCTCTTTGACAGGTGATTCTTATTAATACACAGGTGTTCTACATATATGCATAACTCAAGAATATACCAAGTAGGCAGCTGTTACCCATGTACCACTTATTACAAACTAGAAGGTATCCTCCCCAAAGGAGCCATGGGGGCAGAGTAAACTTAATATTTCTCAATGTCTTTTCATCGTAACTGTTTAATAATCTTGAAGTAAATGTATTAAGGCATGTAACATAGATGATAGCTTTTTTTCAATAGGTATCTGTCCAAAGTGCAACAGATAGGTTGCACTTTATGTATACCAGGTGTTTCCAGATTAATTTTTAGATTTAATCCAATTGTAACAGTCTCCAGTGGATGACTTCTTTAATTGACAAAATTAGACTAAAGTTAATGCAGAAAAATACAGCAGGAAGATAAACTATTTTTTAAAAAAACCAGGTATGGTGGCTCACGCCTGTAGTCCCAGCACTTTGAGAGGCCAAGGTGGATCACTTGAGACCAGTAGTTCAAGACCAGCCTGGCCAACATGGTGAAACACAGTCTCTACTAAAAATACAAAAAATTAGCCAGGCATGATATTGCATACTTGTAATCCCAGCTGCTCCAGAGGCTGAGGCATGAGAAGTAACTTGAATCCAGGAGGTAGAGGATGCAGTGAGCTGAGATCATGCCACTGCACTCCAGCCTGGGTGACAAGAGTGAAACTTCATCTCAAAAAACAAAACAAAACAAAAAAATACAAAGAATGAGGGGAGTGTAGCTCTTCCAGATGTTTCAAGAAATTGTAAATATAATTAATAAATAGTATTGTCAGGTTGCTTTAGTTTTTGAGGGAAGGCATTTTATCTCACAAACTAAAAATTATATTTCAGATAACTCAAAAATTTAAATGTAAAAATTGAATAGGCAAATATTTACGTAAGAAAATTAAAGTAGCTGGCTGGTTTAACCTTCCAGTGTGGAAAGATATTCTGGTCTTCAAAGGGATAAAAGACCTTCCAAAATATTCTGATCTTAAAAGAATAAAACACCTCCCAAATAAAGAGATAGTATTTTCTGCCTGTACACAGAAGACTGTAGGTATTTGTTGAATGAATGAATACATCTGATGTATATAAGATACTTTTTTGTCAAAAACCATATCTGACTATAAGCCAGTTCACTGAGAAAAATATGTAATATTTTTATAGTCATAGCACTAATACTCTTACATATAGCTAATGATGATAATTGCTCATACTTATTGAGCAGCTACATAATGTGGAATCAGAAGGACCTTCTGAGTATTTTATAATTTTTGTCCTATAATCCTTGGAACAACCTTATGAGTAAGTTTCATTCCTGTTGTTAACTTGTTAAGAAGTTGCATAAATTGATGCCATAAATATTAAGATTATAGCTAAGTGAGCAAAAGGAATGAAAAATAAAACCAGATACAAGAGAAAATAACATTGACTAATAAAATGTAATATTTTAAAAGAGATTTAGATTGGAATACCAAGGTGATATTTTTGCTTATCACAAAGGTATTTAAAAAGTGTATTAGTAGTAAGGTATCAAGCAAGGCTTTTTGATAGAATGCGGGTAGAAAGGTGACAGTACAACATGTAATATGGTTGGGCTGTGTCCCCACCCAAATATCATCTTGAATTGTAACTCCGACAATACCCACGTGTCATGGGAGGAACCCAGTGGGTAACTGAATCACAGGGGTTGGTCTTTCCCGTGCTGTTCTTGTGACAGTGAATAAGTCTCATTGATATCTGATGATTTTAAAAATGGGAATTTCCCTGCACAAGCTCTCTCTTTGCCTGCCGCCATATATGTAAGATGTGACTTGCTCCACCTTGCCTTCCACCATGATTGTGAGGCCTCCCCAGCCATGTGGAACTGTAAGTTCATTAACCCTTTTACTCATGTAAATTGCCCAGTCTCGGGTATGTCTTTATCAGCAGTGTGAAAATGGACTAATACACCATCATTGAAGTGGTTCAGGTTTTTCTAGCAGTATTCAATAGCCTGCTTATAGTTACGGAAATAAAGTTCACTAAATTTGAACAGTGCCTGCAGTTTTACCAGAAAAGTGTGATGGATAGGAAGTACATGAAAATGGCAAGTGATGATTGAAGTGATGGATTGTGGGATAAAAGCATCAGGAATTAGATAAGAGGGGCTTGATAAATAAAGAGAATATGTTGGGCTCAGAGCATAATAAGCTGCTTATTATTTTACAGTGCTAAGTCTGGAGTTGTTTGATACTCAGCAGTGGTAACTGGAACAAATAAATATAAATTGCTAAGAGTAAGCACTCAAATTGTAGCTATAATTATTTTTGAAGTTGCATATACATTCTTTTAAAAAGGGAAAGTTAAGCTACATTTTGCTCAGTCTTATTGGGTGTACTATATTATAGATTTTATCCTCTCTCACTTTACTTTTATAATAGTTCTTTTGTAGAGGTGATATCTTTTTTATCTTATAAATTACATTTTCTAAAACTTTTTGTTTTGTGCACTGAATTGATTTTAAAAGGGTAGAAAATCTCTGTTTTCTAGGTATTAATAATATCCTTCATGTGTTCATTCACCTTTATAAGTGCTGGCCTGGAATTAGCAAAAACAAATTTAGAACCTCAATATTTTCAAGGGGTAACTAAATTTAAAAAGCCTTAAATGGGTCGGGCTAGTCACTTTGGGAGGCTGAGGTGGGCGAATCATGAGGTCAGGAGTTCGCGACCAGCCGGGTCAACATAGTGAAACCCCGTCTCTACAAAAAATACAAAAAAAATTAGCCAGGCATGGTTGTGGGCACCTGTAGTCCCAGCTACTTTGGAGGCTGAGACAGGAGAATTGCTTGAACCCAGGAGGCCCAGACTGCAATGAGCTGAGATCACGCCACTGCTCTCCAGCATGGGTGACAGAGTGAGACTCCTTCTCAAAAAAAAAAAAAAAAAGCCTTAAATGGATATACTGGTTGAAGTAATTTAACTGTATCGCAGACCAAAGCCTAGCAATATTTAAAGGATTCCAAACAAAATCCACGCACCAACAATATAAAATTTATCATGTCAGATATTCAGTCAAATCTACCAGGCATTTAAAAAAAGAAAGATAATCCAACCCTTTACCAGAAGATACGTCAATCAATAGAAACAGACTCTAGGAGAGGAATGGGAAAATATAAAAAAGATATAAAAGAAAGAAATAGAACATGTTTTCAAAAACCAAATCATACTTCTGCAGTTTAAAAAAAATAGTATCAAAATTATAAATTGACTGGATGCAATTAGCATATTGGACAATGCATTAAGATGATCAATAAATGTGAAGAAATAACAATATAAATTATTCAGATCAAACACAAAAAACCAGTGGTGGGCTGGCATGGCCTGTCCAGGTTTATAAGAGCTGGTTGTTAAATATTAGGGAATTTTGTAAACTGGTTATTAAACTATTGGTAACTTAAAATTGGCTATTTTTCAACTTATGTAAACTTGAAATCTGAGGAGTGGGGACAGAATACATTGGAAGAAATAATGATTAAAACTTTGTAGATTGTGTGGAAACAATACACCTACAGATCAGAGAAGCTCAACAGCTCAGAAACAAAGAAATATGAACAAAATCATGCCAACGTACATCATACCACAATTGCTGAAAATGAAGGATAAATTGAAAAATCTTTAAAGCAGCAAGAGAAAATAGACATTTTGTATAGGAGCATGACAGCAGACTTCTTATCAGAAACTATTTTAGCTAAAAGACAATGAAGCAGTATTTTAAAGTAATGAAAAAAATTGTCAACCTAAAATTCTCTTTCCTCAGAAAGTTTTTATTTCACTTTCATTTTTGCAAGGAGCCCCACTGATGTATTAATCCATTCATGAGGGCAAAGTCCTCATGACTCAGTCGCTACCTAAAAGCCCCAACTCTCAATACTGCCAAATTAAGGACTAAATTTCAACATGAGTTTTTTTGAGGACAAACGTTCAAACCATAAGACCAACATAGCACAAAGTATGGGAGGAAATAAATAGAAGTATACTTTTGTAAGTGTCTTTCTTCTTTTTTTTATTTTTTTAAGACAGGATCTCGTGCTCACTTTGGCAGCACATATACTAAAATTAGAAGGATACAGAGAAAATTAGCATGGCCCCTCCACAAAGATGACACACAAATTCGTGTTTAATTAAAAAAAAAAAGACAGGATCTCACTTTGTCACCCAGGTTGGAGTGCAATGATGAGATCACAGCTCACTGCAGCCCTGACCTCCTGGGCTCAAGCAATCCTCCCACATCTATACACTCAGTAGCTAGGACTATTGGTGCATACCACCATATCCGGCTAATTTTTGTTTTTTTTCTGTAGAGACAGGGTCTCACTATGTTGCCCAGGCTGGTCTCCAACTTCTGGGTCCATGTGATCTTCCTGCCTTGGGCTCCCAAACTGCTGCAATTACAGGCATAAGCCACCATGCCTGGCTGAATTCCTTAAAATATATGTGAAGTGGCATTATTTAATGGTAGGAAATTGTATTAGTTTGCTCTCACACTGCTATAAAGAGCTAACTGAGAGTGGGTAATTTATGAAGAAAAGACGTTTAGTCACCTCGCAGTTCAGCAGGCTGTGTGGGGGGCATGGCTGGGGAGGCCTCCAGACACTACAATCACTGTGGAAGGGGAAGCAGGCACAGTCTTCACATGGCCAAAGCTGGAGAGAGAACAAGCAAAGGGAGAAGTGCTGCACACTTTCAAACCACAAGATCTCAGGAGAACTCACAAGAACAGCAATGAGGAAGCCTGCCCCCATGATTCAGTCACCTCCCACCAGGTCCCTCTTTCGACATGTGGGGGTAATGCAACATGAGATTTGGGTAGGAACACAGAGCCAAACCATATCACTCCACCCCTGACCCCTCCCAAATCTCTTGTCCTTCTTACATTTCAAAACACAATCATACTTTCTCAACAGTTCCCCAAGTCTTAACTCATTTCAGCATTAACCCAAAAGTCCACAGTCCAAAATCTCATCTGACAAAAGGCAAGTCTTTTCCATCTATGAATGTGTAAAATAAAAAACAAGTTAGTTACTTCCAAGATACAATGGGGGACAGGTATTGGGTAAATGCTCCCATTCCAAAAGTGAGCAATTAGCCAAAACAAAGTGGCTACAGGCCCCATGCAGGTTAAGAGCCCAGCAGGGCAGTCATTAAATTTTAAAGTTCCAAAATCTCCTTTGACTCCATGCCTTACTTCTAGACCACATTGACACAAGGGGTAGGCTGCCAAGGCCTTGGGCAGCTCCACCCTGTGGCTCTGCAGCGTACAGCCCCTGAGGCTGCTTTCACCAGCTGGTGTTGAGTGCCTGTGGCTTTTCCAGGTGCATGGTGCAGACTGTCTGGATCTACTATTCTGAGGTCTGGAGGACAGTGTCCCTCTTCTCACAGCTCTACTAGGTAGTGCCACAGTGGAGACTCAGTGTGGGGGCTCCAACCCCACATTTCCATTCTTCACTGCCCTAGGAGAGGTTCACCGTGAGGGTTCCACCCGTGCAGTGGACTTCTGACATCCAAGAATTTCCATACAGCCTCTGAAAGCTAGGCAGAGGTTCCCAAATCTCAATTCTTTCCTTCTGCACACCGCAGACTCAATACCACATGGAAGCTGCCAAGACTTGGGACTTTCACCTTCTGAGTTAATAGCCCAAGCTTCATCTTGGCCCCTTTTAGCCACGGCAGGAGCTGGAGCAGCTGGGACACGGGGCCCCATGTCTCAAGGCTGCACAGAGCAGCAAGGCCCTGGGCCTGGCCCATCATACCATTTTGTCCCTCCTAGGCCTCCAGGCCTCTGAAATGCCCTGGAGGCATTTTCCCCATTGTCTATGCTGTTAACATTTGGTTTCTCTTTACTTATGCAAATTTCTGCAGCCTTGAATTCCTCCTCAGAAAATTGATTTTTCCTTTTAACCTCATGGTCAGGCTGCAAATTTCCCAAACTTTTGTGCTCTGCTTCCCTTTTAAATGTAAGTTCCTGCTTCAGGTCATTTCTTTCTTTATGCAAATGAGCATAGTCTTTTAGAAGCAACCAGGCCATATCTTGAACACTTTGCTGCTTAGACATTTCTTCCACCACGTACCCGAATCATCTCTCTCAAGTTCAGTGATCTACATATCTCTAGAGCAGGGGCACAATGCTGCCAGTCTCTGCTAAAGCATAGCAAGAGTGGCCTTTACTCCAGTTCCCAATAAGTTCCTCATCTCTATTTGACACCTCGTCATCCTGGCTATCTCTGTTCATATTAGTATCTGCATTTTAGACATAACTATTCAACAAGTCTCTATGAAGTTTCACACTTTGCTGTCTTCTTCTGAGCCCTTCAGATGGTTCCAACTTTTGCCTGTTAACCAGTTCCAAAGTTGCTTCCACATTTTTAGGTATCTTTATAGCAATGCCCCACTTCTCTGGTACCAATTTTCATATTAGTTTGTTCTCAAACAAGAACTACCTGAGGCTGGGCACCGTGGCTCATGCCTGTAATCCTAGCACTTTGGGAGGCCAAGGTGGGCATATCACCTGAGGTCAGGAGTTTGAGACCAGCCTGGCCAACATGGTGAAACCCTGTCTCTACTAAAAATAAAAAATTAGTCCCAGCTACTCAGGAGGCTGAGACAGGAGAACCACTTGAACCTGGGAGGTGGAGGCTGCAGTGAGCCAACATCATGCCACTGCACTCCAGCCTGGGAAACAGAGTGGAGACTGGGTAATTTATGAGAAAAGAGGTTTAATTAACTCACAGTTCAACAGGCTGTAGGGGAGGCATGGCTGGGGAGACCTTAGGAAATTTATAATCATGGTAGAAGGTGAAGGGAAAGCAGGGATGAACTTCACATAGCCAGAGCAGGAGACAGAGAGAGTGCGAAGGAGGGCATGCTGCACACTTTCAGACAACCAGATCTTGTGAGAACTCCATCGCAAGAACAGCAAGGGGGCTATCTGCCCCCATGGTTCAGTCACCTCCCACCAGACCCCTCCTTCAACACGTGGAAATTACAATTCAGTGTGAGATTTGGGTGGGGACACAGAGCCAAACCATATCAACAGTAATAAACTAAATATGTATATTATAAAACTTAGAATCTTCATAATTTTTTCTTTCTTTTTTCTTTTTTTTTAAATTGTTTTAATTTTTTTTAATTTTTTTAATTTTTTTTTAAAAGGATAGCTAAAAAGCCAATAGTGATGCAATGGAATCAGAAAAACTGTTGGGAAAGACAGCTGGAAAAGAAGACAGACAACAAGACAAACAGAAAGGAAATAATAGAATAGTGTATTTAAACTTAGCAATATCAAGAATAATTTAAATGTGGATGGTTCAAACAGACCCAATAAAAATAGAAAATGTCAGATTGGCAAATAAGTCCCAACTATATGTTGACTATAAGAAACTTGCTTTGAATATAAGGGCATAGATAGGTTAATATTTAAAGGATGGAAACATATACCATGCTAACACTAGTAAAAGGAAAACTGGAGTTGTTATATTGATATCAGAGAAGGTATATTTTAGAATAAAGAATACTGCCAAGGGTAAAAAGGAATCATTTTTAATGATAAAGATGTCAGTGTCAAGGATATAACTGAATGTGTATGAACCTCATAACAAAACTTCAAAATATGCCAAGCAAAAACTCAATAGAAATGAAATGAGAAATAGAAAAATCATCAATTACAGTTAGATATGTTAGTATCCTCTCCCAGAAATTAATATAACAAGTAGTCAAAAAATCAATAAGAATGTAGATTTCAGTAACATCAACAAATTTGACTTGAGTTTTATGAGAACATTGTACCCAACAGTCACAGAGTACTCATTGTTTTCTAGTGCATATGGAATATTCACCAAGACAGACATCATTCTGGGCCATAAAACAAGGCTACATAGCTTTATTTTATATATACAATTTTAAAATAATACAAAGTGTTTTCTTAGGCCATAGCAGAATCAAACTAGAAATAATTGATCAAAAGTTATCTGCAATATCTCCAAATATTTGGAAATTCAATAAGACTTCAGATAAATATATTGAAGAAGAAAACACAAAATAAATATAAAAATATTTTGAAGTAACTAAAAATTATGGAATGCTCCTGAAGCATTACTTAGAAGGAAACTTGCAGCATTATATTAAAAATGAGGACTGGTCTGAGATCCATCATTGAAGCTTTCGCCTTAAAAAAGTGTGAAGAACAAAATAGACAAAATAAACACAGGATAGAAATCAGAGTATAAAACAGTGAAATAGAAAATCTCAGTAAATCCAAATGCAATTTTTTTAAATAAAATAAAATTGATTATAATATGTGTTGGGGGTTTCCATGGCCACCCCCAGGCTTGATAATTCAGTAGAGAGACTCACAGGACTCAAAAGCTGTTATACGCACACCATTTATTACAGCAAAAGGATACAGATTAAAATCAGCAAAGGGAAAAGGTGCATGGGACACAGCCCAGGAGAAACCAGGAGGAAGCTTTAAGGTGCACCCTCCTAGTAGAGTTGCAAGGGACTCAGTTAATTCTACCAACAGCGTGACAAAATGTGCAAAGTGTTGCCATCCAGGGAAGCTCATCTAAGCCTTGATGTTCATGTTTTTGTGTAGAGGGTTGTGTGGGTTTTGTGTCGAGGCAGTGCATTCACTGCCTGTGTGACTGACCTCAGCTGCTCAGACTCCAAACCCCCAGAGCAAAAACACTTGTTCACCATAAATCACATTGCTAACATAAGCTTTCTGGTGAAACTTATAGTGTGGCCTAAACAAGCACAACATTTCAGGAACTGTTCCTGGAAGTAGGTCTTTCTTGGGATTTGCAGCTTTTTAGCAACCCAGGCCCATGAATTAACCCTTTTCTGCACTGTTTGTAACCAAGCTAATCAGGAAACAAGGAAAGAAGATGCAATTTGCCAGTATCAG
This sequence comes from Cacajao melanocephalus, assembly GCA_963573385.1. Taxonomy (NCBI): domain Eukaryota; kingdom Metazoa; phylum Chordata; class Mammalia; order Primates; family Pitheciidae; genus Cacajao; species Cacajao melanocephalus. Next base: position 19,839 of record CAUYLG010074875.1, read on the forward strand.
GATTGTGAGAGGGTATTCACTGTAGAAGCTACAGACCTTAAAAGGGTAATAAGAGTATTATGAGTAAATTTACAACAATAAATTTAGCAGTTTAAATGAAATGTATAAATTACCTGAAGGGCACAAACTACTGAAGCTCACTCAAAAGGAAATAGATAACTTGAACATTATATATCTTTTTAAAAAATGGAATCTGTAGTTAAAAATCTTGTCAAAGAAAAGTGCTCCCAGGTGGCTTCATTAGTAGCTTTTCCTAAACATTTGATGAAAAAATAATGCCAGTTCTATACAGACTCTTCCAGACTACAAAATAAGAGGGGATCCTTGTCCATTCCTCTTTATGGGCAATAATTACACTGCTGCCCAAACCAGGCAAAGATTGCAAGAAAAATACAGTCCAAAATCCCTTTTGAAAATGGATGGCAAACATCTTCAACAAAATGTTAGAAAATCAAAGGATAATACACCATGTCTAGGTGGAGTTTATGTCAGGAAAATACTGTCAATTCAACTTTAGAAAAAGCATTCAGTGTAATTCACCATATCCAGAGATTGAATTAGAAAACCATGTGATCGTCTCAATAATGGAGGAAAAAGAATTGACAACATTTATTACCCATTCCTGATAACTCTTAAACCAGCAATAGATGGGACTTGTCTGGAGGTAATGAGCTATCTCAATGGATTGTTCACAGTCAGTTACAGATTGAACTCCTTGTTCTACTCATACTGTCAGTACTGCATTTGACTAGTCTAAAAAACAAAACAAAACAGAACAATAGATATTAACTTCCTCCACCTAATAAAGGGCATCTAAAAAATCCACAGCTAGCGTCATGCTTAATGGCACAAAACTGAATGCTTTTGCTCTAAGAATGAGCATATGTCAGTCACTATTTTTATTCACAATTGTATTGGAGACCTTGATAAATGCAGTAATGCAAGTTTTAAAGATAGACAGATTGTAACAGAAGAAGTAAACTATGTATTCACAGATGACGTAATTGTCTATGTTAATATCCCCAAAATTCTTTAAAAAGTGCTGCTAGAGTTATAGATCCTTCTTATGATGGGATTATGTCATTTGTAAATTGAAAGTATCATAAGTTGAAAATATATTTAATACACCTAACCAACTAAGCGTCATAGCTTGGCCTAGTCTACCTTAAGTATGCTCAGAACATTTACATTAGCCTACAGTTGTGCAAAATTAATACTAAGGCTATTTTGTATAATGTGTTGAATATCTCATATAATTTATTAAATATTGTCCTGAAGGTGAATAACAGAATGATTGTATAATACTTGGAAGTATGGCTTCTATTGAATGTGTGTTGTTTATGTACCATCATAAAATTTTTAAAAAATTATAAGTCGAACCATCATAAATAGAACCATTGTGATTCAGGGACCATCTATATTAGGGAGTTTAGCAGAGTATATGGTCAATGTGTAAAAACCAATTGTATTTCTATACCAGTAATGAATCATTTGAAATTAAATTTTTAAATAATTTATAATAGCAAAAATAAATGTAGCATTCAGGGATAAATTTACCAAAAATGTGCAAGACCTGTACACTGAACTGCTCAAAGTGCTGAAAATAAAGACCTACGTAAATAGATGTTTGTGTTCATGGATCAGAAGAATCAACACTGTTTAAATCAACAATTAAATCTGTTGATTTAATTCAATTCTAATCAATATGCGAGGAGATTTTTTCTCTTGAAGATCTAAATGAGAAATAGACAAATCAGCAATTACAGTTAGATATGTCAGTATCCTCTTTCAGAAATTAATAGAACAGGTAGTCAAAAAATCAGAAATTTATTCGGAAATGTAAACAATAGACCTAGAATAGCCAAAATAATTTTGAAAAAGAACAAAGTTGGAATTACACTTTCTGATTGAAAACTCGTTATAAAGCTATAGTAGTCAAGACAGTCTGGTATAGTCATAAGGACAGGAATATAAATCAGTGGAGCAGAATAGGATATGAAAATAGATTCAAATATACATATGTTCAGTTGACTCTTGACAAAGTTGTCAAGGTAATTCACTAAAGGAAAGGATAATCTTTTCAACAAATGGTCCTGGAACAATCAGATATTTACATGTAATAAATGTGGGACCATGTCATATTTAGAAATTAGCAAGAAGTCGATCAAGGACGTATATAAGAGCTAAAACTGTATACCGCATAAGAGAAACATAGGGTAAAACCTTTGTAACGTTGGGTTAAGTGAAGATTTCTCAGGATTCAAAAACATGAACCATAAAAGAAAAAAGGGCTAAATTGGACTTTGTGAACATTGAAAACATTGCTATGAAAATGAAAATGTTTTATAGCTATAGGTTTGAATAAAGTACTCTTAAAGCACTGTCTGATAAGGTGTATCTAGAATATTTTAAGAGCACTTACAGCTCACTAATATGAAAACAACCTAATAAAAATGAGCAAAAGATTTGGACACTTAACCAAAGAAGAGCTATAGATAGCAAATAAAGACATGTAAAGATTCTTGTTGTCATATTAATTAGGAAAATACAGTTTAAAACAATAATGAGGTACCATTGCACACCTATTACAACAGCTGCAAAACAAAAATTGACAATATTAACTGTAGATAAAGATACCAAGTAACTGGAACTCTTAGAAATTGCTGATAGAACTAAAAATAGTACAGCCAGTTTGAAAAGCTGTTTGGCAATTATTTAATAAGTTAAATATCTCCTTACCATATAGCACACCAATTCTACTTGTGGGTATTTACCCAAGAGAAGCGAAGACATACCTAATACTAGCACAAAACTGGAAATAATTTACATCTATTAATTGGTATATGGAGAAACAAAATGTGGCATATAACTGTTCAATAGAATACTATTCCACAAAAAAGGAATAAACTGCTATAAATACAGCAACATGGATGAATCCAAAAAGCTTTGTGCTGAATGAAGGAAGCCAGATATAAAAGGCTATAGATGGTATAATTTCATTTATGTGAAAGTCTAGACAAGGCAAAGCTATTGTGATACCAGATCAGTGGTTGAGTAGGGTAGGGGATGAAGGGAAGGCATTAACTCTGTAAAAGGATATGTAGAATGATGGGAATGATTAATGTCATGATTATGGTTGTGGTCACATGGCTGTATACATTTGCCAAAATGCATATAGTTATGCACTTAAAATTGGTGAGTTTTATTGTATGTAAGCTGTATCTTAATAAAACTGATTTTAATAGACAAACCAAAGCAAAAAAACTTGAATGGTTTAAAGAGGTAAAAGATGGGCAAAGATATAATAGGAAGATGAACAAATGTATTTGGGACATTTCAAAATTCAAACATAATTTGATCCATGAAACTGTTAAATTCCACAAAGCAGACTTTTTATTTAAATGCTAGTATAGTACAACTAGAAGTTAACAAAAGTTTATAATTTACAAACTTTGGAATATATCCCATAAAGCTGTTAGAGGGACAAAGGAAATCAAAACTGCAAAACAGCCTATTTAAAAAGTAATTAAAATGTCAATATAATCCTATGAAATGTAGAGATGCTGCTGAAGATACTCTGGGAACTTTATTCACTGCAATATTTAAAAAACAGAATTAAAGGAAAAGAGAAATTAGTAATAAATATGAAGTCATAAAATTAATGTTATTAGTACAAAGGCTGACAGATCAATAGTAAATAAACCGAAAACTGAGCCTCTTCCGATTAGCTTGCCTGGAGTTTCAATTTTAAATTTTTTTCCTTGAGACCATAAATATTTCTTATATTTCTAATTCTTGGTTAGTCTTTTGCTAATTATTTTCTTCAGGTGTATCCTCACAATTTATATATATTGGTGCTACATTATGGGTACTCACTGAAAAAGTAGAAAAATTTGCATGTGCCCCATTTTAACATAATGGAAATTTAAGGTTATTGAGGTATGAATAAATTCATAGAAAGAAAACAAAAAGATTCTGAAAAAAATAGCAATTTTAAAATATTTTAAGTTCCAGGGTACATGTGCGGAACTTGCAAGTTTGTTACATAGGTAAACGTGTGCCATGGTAGTTTGCTGCACCTATCAATCCATCACCTAGGTATTAAGCCTTATCGATTAGCTATTTATCCTGATGCTCTCCCTCCCCTGACCTCCCTGACAGGCCCCAGTATTTGTTGTTCCTCTCCCTGTGTCCATGTGTTCTCACTGTTCAGCTTTCACTTATAAGTGAGAACATGCAGTGTTTGGTTTTCTGTTCCTGAGTGAGTTTGCAGAGGATGATGGCTTCCAGTGTCATCCACGTCTCTGCAAAGGACATGATCTTGTTACTTTTTATGGCTGCCACGAATTCCTTGGTGTATATGTGCCACATTTTCTTTATCCAGTTTATCATCAGTGGGCATTTGGGTTGATTCCATGTCTTTGCTATTGTGAATAGTGCTGCAGTGAACATCCACATTCATGTACCTTTACAATAGAATGATTTATATTCCTTTGGGTATATACCCAGTAATGGGATTCCTGGGTTAAATGGTATTGCTGGTTCTAGATCTCTGAGGAATCACCACAGTGTCTTCCACAATGGTTGAACTAATTTACATATCCACCAACAGTGTAAAAGCATTCCTATTTCTCCACAGCCTCACCAGCATCTGTTGTTTCTTGATTTTTTAATAATCGCCATTCTGACTGGTGTGAGATGGTATCTCATTGGGGTTTTGATTTGCATTTCTCTAATGATCGGTAATGTGGACCTTTTTTTCATATGTTTGTTGGCCACATAAATGTCAATTTTTGCTTTTATTGCAATTGCTGTTGACATTTTTGTCATGAAATCTTTACCTGTACCTATGTCCTGAATGGTATTGCCTAGATTTTCTTCTAGGGTTTTTATAGTTTTGGGTTTTACGTTTAAGTGTTTAATCTGTCTTGAGTTGATTTTTGTATAAAGTATAAGGAAGAGGTCCAGTTTCAATTTTCTGCATATGGCTAACCAGTTTTTCTAGCATCATTTATTAAATGGGGAGTCCTTTCCCTATTGCATGTTTTTGTCAGGTTTGTCAAATATAAGATGGTTGATGTGTAGTCTTATTTCTGAGATCGTATTTCTGTTCCATTGGTCTATATGTCTGTTTTTTTACCTGTACCATGCTGTTTTGTTTACTCTAGTATGATTTGAAGTCAGGTAGTGTGATGCCTCCAGCTTTGTTTTTTCTTGGGATTGTCTTGGCTATACAAGCTCTTTTTTATGGTTCCATATGAATTTTAAAGTAGTTTTTTCTAATTCTGTGAAGAATGTTAGTGGTAGTTTAATAAGAATAGCATTGAGTCTATAAATTACTTTGGATGGTACGGCTGTGGGTTTGTCATCAATGGCTCTTATTTTGAGGTATGTTCCATCAGTATCTTCTTTATTGAGAGTTTTTAACATGAAGCAATGTTGAATTTTATCGAAGGCCTTTCCTGTCTGTTGAGATAATCATATGGTTTTTGTCTTTAGTTCTGTTTATGTGATGAATGATGTCTATTGATTTGCATATGTTGAACCAGCCTTGCATCCTGGGGATGAAGCCGACTTGATGGTGGTGGATAAGCTTTTTTAGGTGCTGGTCGATTTGGTTGCCAGTATTTTATTGAGGATTTTTGCATCAGTGTTCAGCAGGGTTATTGGCCTGGACTTTTCATTCTTTCTTGTGTCTCTGCCAGGTTTTGATATCAGGATAATGCTGGCCTCATAAAATGAGTTAGGAAGAAGTCTCTGCTTTTCAATTGTTTGGAATAGTTTCAGTAGAAATAGTACCAGCTCTGTTTTGAACCTCTGGTAGAATTCAGCTGTAAATCCATCTGGTCCTGGGCTTTTTTTTTTTTTTTTTTTTTTTTGGTTTGTAGGCTATTTATTACTGCCTCAATTTCAGAACTTGTTATTAGTCTATTCAGGAATTCAACTTCTTTCTGGTTCAGTCTTGGGAGGGTGTATGTGTCCAGGAATTTATCTATTTCTTCTAGATTTTCTAGTGTATTTGCATAGAGGTTTTTATAGTATTGCTGATGGGTATCTGCATTTCTGTGGGGTCAGTGGGGATACTCCCTTTATCATTTTCATTGTGTCTATTTGATTCTACTCTTAAGTGATTCTTGTGCCTCAGCCTCTCGAGTAGCTGAGATTACAGGTATGCACCTGTAATCATGCCTGGCTAATTTTTGCATTTTCAGTAGAGATGGGCTTTCACCATACTGGCCAGGCTGTTATCGAGCTCCTGACCTCAAGTGATCTGCCCACCTTGGCCTTCCAAGCGGTGTGAGCCACCATGCCCAGCCTCATTGAAGGGTTTTTTGTATCTCTATATCCTTCATTTCTGCTCTGATCTTGGTTATTTCTTGTCTTCTGCTAGCTTTGGGCTTTGGTTTTTTGTTTTATGGGTTTTTTTTTTTAATATTCTGGGTTTCTTTTCCTCTTTCTCTCTCTCTCTCTCTTTCTTTCTTTCTTTCTTTCTTTCTTTCTTCTGTTTTAAATTAAATATTGCTTCTAAAACAGAACGTGTTTTTTTAAAGGGAAAGGTTATTTTTATTAGATTTGATTAGTGAAGATTTTTTTGGAGGATATGGCATCATAATTTACCGTCAAAGAACAGATAGAATTTGGAAGTATGTTTTAGGTAAACAAAAGAGTCTTAGAGATGGTCAAATCTTAGATATGTGTTGGGATACTAGCTCTTTCACCATTTTTAAAATCACCTTTCCATATACATTGGATGCTTTCTAACTACTTTTAGCTGAAATTACCACCAGCTGAAATACTGTAACCAGTTATATAATCCGTTTGAACCAAAATACTGAAGAAATGCTGCCTGGGTCTCTTTTTAAGTGGCTTGCTGAATTGTTCACTACTATCAATTCACTTCATAGACGATTCTTGC